>JAOCPT020586950.1:0-10457 GCA_026546935.2 Palythoa grandiflora | reverse complement strand
CCATATTCCAGAAAAGTAGATAGTTCTAGACTTCGATTAACTGTTAACTCTTATTTTTTCCATAACACTTAACACTTTTTTTTCAGCATTTTTAACACTTAACAACACGAAATTTGGGCTTTTAACTCTTTTAAGTTAAAACTCTAAACCCCATCTAGACCCTCTGAAAAGTTCAGTGTCAAAACAATGTGTTGTAAAGCGAGCTGCTTAGGCATGAGTTTAGTCACGATCCTTGATTTTACTAATAAAAATATTTTTTTCATGCAAACTTTTCTCTTCAAAGATAATTTCCAAAGATTGCCTTGCTGGTATATACTAAAACACTATTTCTATTTCAAATGAGGTGAACAATGACTTAATGACAATCCACCTCAATTGATATAGAATAACTGTTGAATAATACTTTCTGATATAATATCATAAAATAAATAGTATTGTATGGTATTAAAACAATATATAACTGAAATTGTATTATAATATTATGATTAATTGAAATAAACAAAACGTACCAGTCATAATAGTCAACACAACAGTCACCCAACAGGGAGCATTCCGGATCACAGAAACACGTTACAGCGTCCTTTGCATGAAAAATCAGGTGTTGGGCTGTCACAGTTGATAATTATACTCTGATTTCTCATCCTCAGGTACTCCTGGCACAAATATGAAACTCCATTTGGACTGTGACTGGTACACAGCAAATCTGATAAGGAAAACAAAATCCGTCTTAGGAGACTGCTTGAATAATTTATGTTATTTTAAACAGAAAGGTCACTGGCGGCGTTGTCAGTGTAATTCAGTAAGACGGCTGTCGTTGCAGTTGTAGTTATTGTCGAGAGTACCTGTAGTCTTTCTGCCTTTGAGTTACAGCTACATACAAAGTCATAGTAATAATCACAATCATAGTCCGCAGTCACAGTCTCAGTCTCAATAACAGTCACAGTTAGAAAAAACAGTTCAAAGTCAAAGTCACAGCCACAGTTACAATCTAGGTCACTGAGTCTCGGGCACAGCCGCAGTCTCAGTTTCAGTCAGTCACAGTCATAGACTAAGTCAAAGTCATAGTCACAGTCACAGTCACAGTCACAACAACAGCCACAGTCACGGTCACAGCCATAGTCACAGCCACAGTCACAGCCACAGTCACAGCCACAGCCACAGTCACAGTCACGGTCACAGTCACAATCTGAGTCACAGCCACAGTCACAGCTACAGCTACAGCAACAGTCACAGCCGCAGTCACAGTCTCAGTCTCAGTTACAGTCACAGCAACAGTCACAGCCGCAGCCACAGTCATAGACTACGTCAAAGTCATAGTCAAAGTCATAGTCACAGTCACAGTCATAGACTAAGTCAAAGTCATAGTCATAGTCATAGTCACAGTCACAGTCACAGCCACAGTCACAGCCACAGCCACAGTCACAGTCACAGTCACAGCTACAGTCAGAGTCACAGCCACACCCACAGCCACATTTTCAGTCACAGCCATGGCCACAGTCATTGCCACAGCCACCGTTTCAGTCACGGCCACAGCCAGAGTCACACTCACAGTCACATTTTAAAAAATATCTTTCTAGAATAAAACTGAACTTTTGGCAAATGACCTTTGCTTTTTGGTGATGTTATAAACGGAATGTATATCCTTGAAAAGGGATTTCTTTCAAATATGTGACTGATATCTCCAGAACACCGCAAAAAGTGATACCGGCATGGATGGATCTTTAAGAAGTTATTAAGAAATAAATCAATAATCGTTATACCAGGCTTAAAAAGTACCAGACAACTCCAAGCTTTGCCAGTGTCTAAGATATCAGATATCTATGTATTATATTTTATAAATTTAAACCTGAAAAGCAATACCAGAAAAAATTCACCTGTTGTTTTTTTTATGTTGATTTCTTTATATTTTTGGAACTGTTTTTTTTAGGCCATCGCACTGCATTTCAGTTTTTACTCGTTACATAATGTCACGTTTTAGGGACGACATTCCACGTAATGCAAAGTGTGTATAAAAGAGTATCCTTAAGTCCGGTTTAAGCTATATACAAGCAATATTATTTTTCATGGTGAATAGCTGTTTTGAAATAACATCGTATTTGCATCAATAATTCTTTCTCTTTTTCGTTCCTTTTGAAGAAGTGTCTTGCTGCTAAAGATGTTGCCACCAACACTATCAGTGCATGACATCGTCGCATCGACTCCATTCTATGAGCGCTTATTCTTTGTGAAGCTAGTGCCCCATGCTGGCCGCTGGAGCCCTTTTTACACGCCTTTAATGGTTAATACGGTGCAGGTGTATAAAAACAATGGCGTTTCTTGCTGCTCAGGAGATGCCAACCAAAAACCTCCTTGCATAACCTTTGTTGAGTATTTCTCACAGTTTTAAGTCGTATTAAACTGTCGTATAAAAGTTTTTTTTGTTTTTTGAGCTAATAGACCTAAGGTATATCGTAACAAAACTTTATAGAAATATATAAATACTTTAATTTATAACTGACAAAATAGAACAGACTTTAATAGCATGCAAAAGCAAACAAAAGGCCATTTGCTGGAGTTGGTGACATGCCTAGATCGCCACAGAGCAACCAATAGGCCCTTTGCAGCTGCAGGAGTTTATCACGTGCCTAGATACCACATAGCAACCAATAGGGCCTTTGCAGGAGTTGGTCACGTGCCTAGATACCACATAGCAACCAACATTGGTAAGCAAACAAACATTGTTGGTCACGTGCCTAGATACCACATAGCAACCAACATTGGTAAGCAAACAAACCAGTGCTTTCACGTGTGGAAAAATGTAAAGTGAAGCAAAGTGTCTTTGCAGGTTCATCGACGTTTTAGAAGTATATTTGCGTCAAGAAGCCACCAAAATCAACAAAAAAATTGGAATATCAGTTTGGTGTCTTGTATCGTATTTGATTTGCTAATAAGAAACCAGGTTTATTTCCTAATTCTTCCAGATCTTGATGGCTTCTAGTCGCAAATCTAATTCCAAAAGGAAGACGATTCCGTAAATATTCATCGCTTTGCTTTGTGTTTCCCACACGCCGGTTTAGCTGCTCACCAGTTGCTTGCTGCTATGTCGTATCTAGACACGTGATCAACTCCTGCAAAAGGCCTTTTAAAAATGCTCCGAAAGGTTTCAGTTAGGCCCCGTTTATTTGGGAAATGTTGACCTGGGACAAATTACTCGGGACGAGAAAACGTTTCAGACATTTTTTCTAAAATGCAATTAACCGTTTACACGTCCTGGTCGGGACGAAGGGCTGTCTGAAAAGCTTGAGATATCCGAGGCGAAGCCAGATATTCCTTCAACGCGGGACACTTTTCTCCATATAAATAGTTTACCCCTTCTTCTCGGGCCGACCGCTTACACTTGGTGCATGCGCAACTTCGATAAAACAGTTGTTTCACGATCACGGAATTCTGATTCTTTTCGCCTGTTTTTGTCGGATTAAAGAAGTTCACTAAGCTTCAGAACTTATACCCATTCCTTCTGGCAGAGTCATGTATCAAATGTTTTTTTGTATATGCTTTATGAAAAATAAAAACAAAACGTACACCAATTCAAATACTTCCAAAACAATAACAAACGGAAAAGAAACGTGTATTCGCAAAACTAAGACAAAAATTTATAAACTTGATCCAATGGTACCTGAAGTTTCGTTCATTTAAACGTTCATTTTAAGAAAGCCGATTCAACCTAGCTGTCGCAGGTTGAACTGGACCCTAGGTACGAGTTTTAGCATGTAAATACGACCTGGGATTTGAACCTGTTTGACGTGAAAATTACGGACAATAGTTTCAAGCAAATTTTACCCCTTAACAACAAATTTAAACAGCAACTGAGCACTTGCTGTTGAAAAAACAACAACAGCAACCAATAAAAAGGTGATAATGGCCAAAAAATGTTTCTGTTTCTATTGTACGCCGTCTTGGTCATCAACTTCTACCGAAAACCCAGCACCTGGCTTTATCGCGCTACCGGTTTTCCATGTAGGCCAAAAACAAAGTTAAATCCCATGTTTAGACAGCGCTAGGTTAAATTAGTCAGGAGGCTCAACCTTGCGTATGAAAACAGACCCTTACTCGGAGGCTTACTTTTAAAAATCGGAGCTGTAATGACTTCAGATGCGGGCGGAAGTTTTGTTCTCTATACCATAGATGCGACTAAATACAATATGACACGATTTGTTTTATGAATAACTCGAAACATACATATACTGACACTTGCAGCCTTGTAAGATCTACAAACTAAACTTTATCAGTGAATGTTTCTGATGTGCTAAAAGGTGGGGAAAACAATATCTTACGGATCAGTACGGGGCTTTCAGTCTTGTCACCCCAAAACATGGAATAAAAACTTGCCTTGAAAGAAATCTGGTAGCTTCCGGTAAATTTTTTTAACATACCTTTGACTTTGTCCTCTGTAGTTGACAAACAAGTGTTCAACATGACCACAAGTACAAAGCACAAACCACGACTCGACATTTTTGAATTTGTTTTGGACTTGTCTCGCACACTTCAACTGTGCTTCAGCTTCAAACAGACAGATCTGATTAATTTGAATAATATTTGCTTTCATTTTCTTGATTTGAATTTATAATTTGGCAACAAATGCAAGCTTCAAAAATCTTTTGAGACAAACAGTTTTTGGATGAAAATTGTTTTGGCTAGAAATAATTGTTTCTTAAAATGAATAGTTAAAACCAAACGTTTTCGACTAAAAAGTCATTTTCAGGTTAAGTATTCATTTTAACAAACAATTTTATCCGGCCTGAATAATCTTTATTCATTTCATAATCAGATAGCAAAATCGTGTCAGGAACAGTTTTTATTCCTATTAAAATTGAACCCAAGGTCTTACAAACTGGGTGTTTTTAAAAAATGGAATATGTTTTAGTTGAAACTTTTCGTTAGTTTCCGAATTCTGCTCTTTTCCCGTTCACTAACATGTTTTTCTTCGTATGTTAAATATTATGATAGTAGTTTGATAACATTAATAACAATACACAAAACAAACTCTCTCTTCCAATACTCTCTTCGCCTCTTAGCTCAGTTGACAAAGCACTGCTTAGATATTTTACAAGTTATGGATTCAAACCTCGTTTAGATCGAAACATTTTATAATTTTTAAAATCCCGTCATGCTGTTTTAGTCTAATAAAATTTCCGACAGCTGACACTCACACTAACTTGACTATTATGTGTTTTGACGTGCATGTTGTCAAATGTGAAAACTGCTTCCTTTATCGTTTGTCATGATTATATTTAATGCTACAAGGATAAATGAAACAGGACACATTTAGCTTTTGTTAATGCCATTCTGTTTTTAAAATTTTGTGTCTGTTTACTTTATTTTATTTCCATTGTATAACAACCTGCTCCTTCCTCATAATTAAGCTTAAGGTATTCCCGGAGAGCACTGAGATAGAGAGATGTTCGTTCTCAAAACATCGGCCAACAAGATACTGACTTGTGCGTGGGCAGAGAAGGGCAGAGAACTTTAACAATTTTACGTATTACTAACTCCAAGAAACGGCCGAGTGATTTTATTGTTTCGAGATGACTGGAGACCATGATGAACCCGAAGCACAAGTTTTTGATAACGCTTTACAAAATCAAAGCATCCATTATTGAATAATTCATAAATTATTAACAAAATTAGGATGTAATTATTCAAAGTTCGCCTCCCGGTGTATGTCACTTTTTGCATGTGCTGTCGTTTTCGCATCAGTTTATCAGCTGACCGAAGACCAAGTCCAATCGTTCATTTCCGGTGTAATAACCATAGCTGACGTCACAAGAGGTTATGCTCCACAGGATAAAATTAAGAAATAGCAATCAAGTATAATGGTAAAATAAGTTAAAATTTTTGTTTGACTCCTATTTAAGACGTTTCGAGCATAAAACCGCCGCTCTTCCTTAGTTACAACAATATGAATAAAGCATATTGAATGTCAACAATACTGGCCTTAACATGGATTTTGAAAGCGGCACCATAGTCATACAAGAATCAAATTTCAATAAACGATTGTTTTTAGGAGCGTGGTATTCCATACAAGACAAGAACTCTGGAAATGACTATATTAAAATTCCGGATATTTATAAACTTTTTATAGAACAATGACATTGTTTTCCTTTATCCGTATTTTGAGCGAGTTTACGCATTTTATTGTATTTTACCATTATTTTCATTCCGGATATGATGAACTACTTTTATAGAACAACAGACATTGTTTTTTATTGTCCGTATGTTTAAGCGAGTTTACGCATTTTGATATACTTTATTCATATTGTTATTGTGTTACTGACGAAGAGCGAAGGTTTTACGCTCGAAACGTCTTAATCTATATTTTAAATCAGATTCAAACAAAATCTTAACTTATTGCGCTACATGATATTTTGCTAGGCAAGGTAAAATACCATTTTTGCATTTTGAAATTACCCTTTCATGTTCAAATAAAACTGAACATACATGAACGTGCAGTGCTTTACTTTTAAACATGCTTTTGTGACTGTGAACTGTAAAATTCAAATTTGGCCAGTTGTACTATGTGGTACTTTTTTTGTAGAATTCCCTACAAACGATCTACTAGCGTGGAAACAATTCGTAGAGGCGTCTTCTCAAACCAACAGCTTTATTCACGACTTGCGATTCTAATACTACTCTTACAATCAAACTAAGCTATATATACTAAGGTTACGAAATATTCTAAAGTGCAAAATATCGAAATAGTCTAAAGTACAAAATTCTCTTGCGAAAGATTACAGGATCATGGTTGCTCAACTCAATGTTTACATCATTTCACAATTGGAGCTAGAATATGATACGATTACATTATCACGCAGTGCGTCTCGAGTTCTTATTATAGAGTAATCATTGATTAACTACCTAATTAGTAAAAACGTCATTCAATGTTCTTTTAATGTAACACAGAGATAAAAGATAAATCAATTTTCTTTACGATTTGAAGATTTGTTTCTAAAATCTATACAAATTCCATGACAATAAGCTGTGGAAGTTGAAAAGCCAAATTCTCCGAAACTGCTTATACAGAAACTATGGAGCTCAGTTGGGAGAATTTACCAACACGTCATTTGTTGTGCTTGGGGCTGAAAGGGTTAAGAAAAGCATCAATTTTGGACTCAAAAATTGGGCTCAACTTACATAATTTATACATGGTATTGACTTATACATGAGTAAATATGGTGTATAAAGCAAATGGTTTAGAATATCTTTTACCATTATAACTTTTTCAATTCAATTTCAGGTTTGTTTCAGCTGTTTAATGTCCAGAAGAAAAGGATAGCCTTTGATGAGTTTAAGAAATTGGCTAACAGTGAAAGGTTTGTGAATAGATGCATTTTATCAGATGCAAATAAAATTCATGAGCTATATACATATATACTCACAGGTAACCAAGGCTTACTACTTGTGTAGGAGAGTTTAAAATCTAGAAAATAGTTCTAGAGGTTGTCAAGAACTACAGCAAGACACACAGTTAGTAAAAGTTGATATGATTGCATATTTGTTCTAAAACTGACTGAGTTGACAGTGTCTGTACATTCTTTTATAAGTTTTTTCCCCTTCCTGTATTAAGAGAAGAAAAGGAAGGAGATGAAGCATATTAACTTTGCTTTAGTCGCCTTCAAATCACTGTGATTTTTTCGTAAAATATGAATCCCAATGCAATGTACCTCTGTCAGCAAGGCAGTAAATACTAAAAGTATAACTTACAACTGTAAAATGATGATCCAAGTAATAGGCCATTTCCGAATTACGCTCCGCTGCTCACAAACAAAACCTTCAAGTCAAGGCTAAGTGCTCATTTTATATACATTTGCTGTAATTTTGAGTACTTGATGTTTTTGTTTGTTGGCAGTGGAGCGTAATTCGGAAATGGCCTATATAGCTGCCTTAATTCTCTGTGAGCTGTGAGCTTCCTTCAAGTTAAGGAAATGCCTCCAAAATCGCCATTTTTTAAAGCGTAACTATGCTACTTTGGTACAATTTCAATGTTCAAACCGGCTGAGATGACTGGGAACAAGTACAAAAATCAACCCAACCGGGATCAAGGTACTAGCTACAAAATTACAGACTGAGGTCTTTTGTTTATCTTAATTGTTTATGTCCCGGCTGAGTTGACTTTGGTACTCGTTTCCAGGCATCTCGGCCGGTTTAACCATTGAAGTTGTGCTAAAGTAGCATAAGTTATGCTTTCAAAATGGTAATTTTGGAGGCATTTCCTTAGCCTCAGGGAAGCTCACAACTCAGAGAAGGCAGCTAGCTTGCTTGAATCATCATTTCTACAGTTGTAAGTTATCCTTTTACAGCCTTGCCGAGGCACATTGCATTGGGATTCATACTTAACAAGAAAATCATCATGATTTGAAGGCAACTGAAGCACAGATGACATGCTATAGCTACGTACGACTCCTACCTTTTCTTTTCTTAATAGCTAAAGCTAAGCTAAATCCTTTTACGAGCCTAAGTGGCCCATTGGAGCCGGTGCTTATCCCCGGTTTCCGTAGTGTTAAGCGGATGAGAGTCATTGACTCCCCCCAGGAAGGGACGCTTATCCATCGCAGGTTAGCCCCCAGCAGAAACTGGTACTCATTTTACCGACCTCAGGAGGATGGAAAGCTAAGTTGACTTTGGGGGAAAAGAAGGTCACACAAATGTTCAACACTCGGCTGCGCTGGGGGTTGAACCCGGGACCTGGTTGTCAGAAGCAAAGATCTTACCACTGTGCCAACCATGCCATCATCTTTTCTTAATACAGGAGGAAGAAAAAAAGATTTCAATTCTGTCCAAAATGTTAGGTTTCATTGCTCTCAGGTCCTTGAGTTTGTGGCATTTGATGTTGGCCAATGACTCAGATAAACACAGCTTTTGATTACAACAAACACACATCCTTTATTAATGAAACATTATCTTGACTGAGTGATTTGGTCTCACAAGAAGCCACAAATGAGTGTTACATAAACACAGGGAGCCTACTAATTAATGCTATAGAGTTGAAGTAATGGTAAAAAATTTGAAGTTTTGAGCATAGATTAAAGTTTATTGCAACAAGCCAGCCGAGCGAAGACACAAGGCTGGCAAGGCAGCAGCATTATAGAGCCGTGCAAGATATTGATATAGGCAGAAAAAATCTCGGGTGGTTTGGAAGTGTACATGTTCGCAAGGCAACTTGTGTTTTGTGCCTGTTGGCACTTAGCAAGAGCTACAACTAGTTTATTAATAATTTTGTATAAATTTTCTTTTTAATTACTGAAGATTCAAGCCACCTGAGGAAGATTTTGATGAGCTCGAAAGAAAATACTGGAAGAACTTAACTTTCAACTCTCCAACTTATGGTGCTGATGTGTCAGGTTCAATATTTGATGATGATGTTGATGATTGGAATGTGAGCCGACTTGATACCATTCTGAATATGATTGATAAAGAATACCAAGTCAGCATTGAGGGTGTTAACACTCCATATCTATACTTTGGTATGTGGAAGGCGACATTTGCATGGCATACAGAAGACATGGACTTGTACAGTATTAACTACATCCACTTTGGAGCACCTAAAACATGGTACTGCACTAAAAGTCTAAATCAATAACAAAAAAAATTAATGTTTATATTTTAAATTTACCTTATTCCTCAAATAATAATTAATTTGCTGATGCAAGAACACAGGGATTTTTTTGGGTATGCTTAAAGAGTACTAGGTATTTTTTTGGGTAAATATTTCTTAAGTTGAATTTTTTTTGGGTATAAAATATGAGCCTCTGTTTGACCCCCTTACATCCCCTCTTCCCCCCCTCATCCTTAAAATATGTCAGTGGGGCCCCTGGGATGTTGCTTTGTGCAGAAAAATAATTTGTTCTTGTGTTTTAGGTATGCTATCCCTCCTGAACAATGCTCACGATTGGAGAGACTGGCGTCAGGTAAAATTCCATGGGTATGGGTTGTGGGGCAGGGTGCAAGAGAAGTGCTATCCTGTAGCCAAAAGCAACATTGTTGCCACCTTGTAGGGCTTATACATGTCATTGTATAGATTGCCTGTCAGGCTAGTAGAGAAATAATTGCCCAGCACATTATAAAAATTAATAATATCACCTTTTTCTTTTCTTTTACTAATGTGTGACTAACTACTACTACTACTAGTTTTACAATTTTATTGTTACTGTTAATATTAAGAGAAAAGTGTAAACTTTAAATAATGCAGTGCTTTGACAATGTGTAAATATCTTACGTCATGCCAATAAAGCCAAATTGTTACTGTTACTTGTACTACTACTACTACTACTACTAGAACTACTACTACTACTACAGTACAGTTCAGTTCAGTTCATTTTATTTGCTTTTAGAAATTATAGTAATGAATTACTAAACTCTTATTAACCTAGTGCGAGGTCCGTACTGTAATTTATGTGCCCGAGTTTTTCTTATGGACCGAG
>JAOCPT020586890.1:0-10458 GCA_026546935.2 Palythoa grandiflora | reverse complement strand
TTCGGACTGAAGACATTCTCCAGGGTAGAGTGAAGAAGGTCTTTAGTCCGAAACATTGCGTAAATCAACTTTTTTTCATGGTGTCCAACTTAAACTGAAATTCGTCTTCGTTTTTAGCCAAACTAATTGTTCGTCTCAGACGAGTAATTCGTCTTTCCAGATAAATACAGCTATTCGCCCATTTGGTGTGTCTCGTTATTATCTAGGCCAGTCGAACAAGCCCAGGGACGAATTGATTTCAGACGAAGAATTGAATACCCGCTTTTTTTATAAGAACAACGAGGCTCAAAAGAACAATTTAAGAACAAGCTCAGGCTAAGGCTTTAATAAATAGAAAAATTTTGTGTAGAAAATTGACTAAAACTTAGCGATACAGCATAAAACATACAAAAGAAGATTCACTGTAAAGTCTACCTCTAAATTCAGCCGTACAATACATGTGTGACGCAAGGCGTTTCATTTTCCAGTACTTTGTTTTATTTTGTATTTTTTTTCAATAGAAACTGCTCACAGAAATAAGAACAAATTAAGAACAAATTGAGGCTAAAATCGCCGAAAAAAATTAAGAATAATGCGCCTCGGCAAAATTTACTGGTTCTTATAGAGAAAGCGTGTAATTGAAGGCCGTAATTGAATAATTGGTCATTTTAGTTAAGTACGACCAATATTGACTTTAAAAATAAATATATATATCCAGTAATCTGCTTTGTCAACCAAATAACATATATAACCTATAAAAAATTTCTTTTGATTGAAGGCGAAGCCTTTCACAAATGAGCCGATCCAAGGCCGTAAGTAACCCGAAAAAAATGACCGAGGGAGTGTCCTTGGTTCCTTCAATCTCTTCCTAGGTATATAGGGTGTTGAGTTACGTTTATGATTACTTCAGTATCACAAAAAACACTGCAATCACAATATTTGAGAAAATTTCTACATTGTAGCTCCAAAGGCCATCATGCGGTGATCAAGTCGTTTTTTGATATAATTGAATTTAACAAAAAACATGACTAGGGAAGGTGCTTCGGTTTGCGTAGCTTCGGCCCTGCATGTATAACAGAGCCTAGCATTTACACGGTGGTTCAGAACCTTTGCTTCAAATACTACAAAATAAAATAACAAGAAAAAAGCAGACAACTCAGGACTCGATATCTTTCAAGAGCAAAACTTCGCGGTATGAATATATTTTCATTGTTTCAAAAAGACTTTTGTAAACCCGTTTAATTTAGAATATCAGCGTGTGTAATCTAGCACTTCAGTTCTTTATTGTTCATCAAAAGATTTTGTGTTCTTATGGGCGGTTATATTTTAGACAGTTCGCATTGTTTTGCTTACTAGTCTCGAAATCTGACGATCATAAAAGCCGAAACTGAAATTTTAAACACCTCGGCACATCCTGTCGTGTCATTTACTATCTTGTGCCTTTTTAAGTCCGTTCTGCTTGCAGACATTATTTGTTTATGTTACAAGCTGTCGCTTGCCTTCCACCTTTGCACGTTTACAACTGAGATGAAACTTCACGAGACGTGAAGAAAGTTGTTAGAGGGTAGCTAAATATATGAATTACCGTGACTACTTCACGCTCAGCTCCTCGGCCCTGGCTTCAGTCACTAAGAAATTATTTATTTTTAAAAGAGAAGAGAAATAGAACTTGGTTTTCAAAGGTGGTCTTAGCATTTTCTGTTGTTGGTGTCGTTTTTCTGGGAAGTAAAAGTGTCCAGCCATCAAATGCCCGCCCAAAAAGGCCGTTTGAACAGATAGCATTCAAATAAATTGATCTGGATCTACTCCTTGTCGAACTGAGCGAGTGTGGTTTTGAGCGAAGAGAAAACTTATTTAAACATTCAGTTGAGAAACCGTGATATTTTAATTGTCGAGACTTTGCTTTGCAGCGTTAAAATATACAAAAACAAACGAACAAATAGCAACACATTTCGAACTAGCTTTAAGTTTTTAAAGTAATTTTACGTGGTTATTTTGATGCTATATATAGTTATTTTCAAGCCATTAATAACTGATCCAACACAATGGGCACTGTTTTCTTTGTTTCAGTCTATGCATTCTTAGGTTTTATATCAAAAAGCTCTTGAAAACTTTCTGTTTAAAATTGTTAACTTCCTTTTCATTATCACTGCAAGAAGAGCATAAAATAGAGGGGCATCTTGATCGGTTTGAGTTTTCGGGGTACAGAACATTAAATTACCGCAATCCAAGTACAATCATACTTTGTTATAAAAAGCCAGTGCTTAGAAAACAAAAAAAGTTACAAAAAACTCCAGTGCTGGCACTCAAACGTTTAAGAAACTCCTCAAGCACAATTACACTTTATAATGAAATTCATCAAAAATATGAAAAACAAGTTAATGTATCAAATCATGCCGTGTAACACCGGTTTTCCTGTTTCACTCGCCCACGCTTGCATCTCAGTTTTTTTTGTGCTTGCCTAAAACGGTTGTTTTAAAAGATGACATGCTAAGCGCCGTGTTTCCTCCCCTCAGAAAAAAAAAACTTAACTTGAGAAACTACTAAGAAACTTTGAGCAGCAAAATTCTTGAAAAGTTTAAGAACTTTCAGTGCAAACGCCTGAGCTTACTATAGTATAAAACGTTTAATTTGCGATGCGGAGTTGTTTTCGCCCACGTGTTTTGTATGGGTCATTTCCGGAGTCTTGCGTCCTAATATCCAGAACCGGTTGTATATAAATTTCATGTTGTTCTTAGAATTTCCTCAAACCTCAAGAATGGAGTCGTAAACTTTTCAATGTCTTTCTAATTTTGATATCCTTGAACATTTAAAGGATAAAATCAGGAAAATTATAAAGAATGATTAATTTATTGTCCAAGTAGTTCACTTTTTCACACATTAAAAATTAATATTTGCAACTGATTGTATGATTACAAAATTCTAAGCTAGATTAATGGTTTGGCTGGCTTTTCACGCTAGTAAAAGAATTGATAAGTTAGTTAATATACTCCTAACTTTAACTAGAGTATTCATTTTCTGGCTTATGTAAAGGATATCAACTCTTTATAGTCCAAAATTCTTTATGCGTAAAAATATATTGTAAAAACTTTAAAGAAGAGAATTTTTCTTTTTTTCAGAAAAAATTTTCTTGTAACTTCTCGTAACTAATAAACTGCCAGCACTTTCTAATGATACTTCACAAGAACTGATTTTGACCTCCGTATAAATTCAGTTCGGCATAAAAACTAATTGCTCACCTGGGGTCTTTTATTAAAGAACAATTGCAGGCAAATTTCCTAACCAGATTTTATGGCTGAAGTAACGCCCACCGTCCTGTGAGCTAGATTTAAGAGATTTAATGAGCACGTAAATTTTGAACTATATTTGAAATAAAACAGGATTTAGATCTGTACCAGCGGTTTAAAGACCTTGAAAATCATGGCGACAGCAAGTTGTCGCAACTCTAATGCTTGAAGAAATTGAAAATGATGTGATCTCGCCTTTTTGTGTGTAACCATAGTTGGTAGTAAGCTAGATTAACTAAGAAGATAGATTAAGATAAGACAATAAAACAAAAAAAAAAACATAATTTGTGGTCCCTTCCCATACATTAACGATGTTTATCAAACCGCGATTACGAGAGTTGCAACACAATATTGCGTGCGTTTTTTAAAAAGGGTGGATTTCCTTCGTCGAATATCCGACCTCGTTAAAAGTTGAATTGCGAAGCCATTATACTTCACCTATTAGTAAGTTCTCGGTTGGCTTTTTAAAATGCTTTTTAACCATCAATTTGTCCAGGAAATGAAGGCATACAATAGCTGATCTCTTTATAGAAATTCTTTTTCTCTGCTGGACAAAGGACATCGTTTCACAATGCACGTTTGTTGGTTACAAACATTAAAAGGACTTCATTGATCTTCGAGACGAAAAATAGCTCACGCATATACGACGATATAACTTTACTTTTTGATTTGCGCTGGGCGTGTTCCGTTTTATTTTGTCTCGTAAATAAATGAAAATATGATTTATTGAAAAAGGGTCAAGAGTTATAGCCAAAGTATTGTGCGTAGGCTGCAGAATAACTTCTAAAACTGGTCAAAAATGCACTTAGATCGGGGGATACTCGCGCGTGCATCTTCCACCACAATTTCCGAAGTAGGAAGTTGTTTGTAAGTGTTTATCAGCTGAAACAACGAAAACGCCCAGAAAAGCAATCAAGCCACACAATAAACGCCGTTTAGTGGCAAATTAAACTTTTGTGAAATTAAATGGAGCCATTTTCGTGCCATAGTAAACATTCTTGGTCGATGACTTAGTTTGGTTTACAAACTTTCCTGCCGTTATAAAAGTTTCAAAAAACGCCAGCTGAAAAAACTTTGTTGTAAAAAAAACCGAAATCCACCGAGTTGGCAAGCTTAATCAAATGCAAACTTGCGTTTTTAATTGTGTTCCGTTAAACAAAGAGGCTATTCAGGCAATTTAAGAGAGAAGTGTGAAAAGTTTGTTTAAATGAAAACAATAAATATAGTTACGCTTACTGAGCCGTGATTATTATGACACCCTTTGTTGTAAGTGGTCCTATTTAACTTGTAAAAACTTCGCTCTCCACACTTCAGCAGTACAGCTGTTGAGCGCTCTTACAAAAATACCATTAGGTAATATCGTGATATTGGGATTTGCTATAATCCGATTTTGTTTACATCATGGTAAAAAACCTTAAGAAGCACGCGCACGGCAAACTTCAAACATCGCAGACAAGTACTAAAATTCCACCATGCAAGCTCGCATTCCAGACAAACACGTGCGGAAGTTTAACAAAAAACCAATTGGAACAAGTCACCCATGGGTCGAGCCTCAAAAGTGAACAGCGGAGCGGCTGCCAATTGCAGTCCAAAGACGCGAACGAGAAAAGTGGATTTGCTTCGCAGTCCACGCCTGTGTCAAAGAAAATGGAACAACTTCCATGTGTGTTTCAATCGCGATACGTGAACGTAAGGCTACGAAGGGATGGCCTTTGGCAAACCTTCCACAAAACTGGGACAGAAATGATTCTGACTAAAACTGGCAGGTATGTATATCAGTGTCCATTTCGTTGTCTGTTGCATAATGCACAATATTGACACATAAGAAGTTATGAAGTAGAATTTGATGTCTAGTCAGCAGTATGAGTTATAAATTGAAAATGAGGAAACTTAGATCCGGAAACTCAAATGAATTGTTAAAACTTTGCAAACAAATTACAGCACCAAGTTGATACTTTTGCATTCAAAGTATGTCCAAGTTAAAGTAATTTAACTAACTCCCATTAAGCTGCTTACTGTTAAAATAAAATATGCAAACTTTGCAACTCTTGGCTTTGTGTTTACTTATAAATTTAATGTTTGAAAAAATTCCTCTCTGCGTAAGTCCTCAAACCTCGAATTAAATTTAGAAAAGATAAGATTTTGGAAATTCTTCAAATTTAAATTCTGATTGGCGAAATAGAACGTTTCCATAGGTTGGAGATTGTACTTTTAAAATTACAAGGAATATGGTTACATTGAAGTTCGTATTTGAATCCGAAGCAAATTTTATTTCCAAACGAAAGTTCAAACATGAATAATAAGTTTTGATGTCCTCTTAATATTCGATATTGATCGTTTATTCATTAGAGTAGACAAAAGATACCAAAACAATGGAGCACACGAAGATGATGAAGGCTCAAAGCTTTCATGTTACAGTTTTGAGAAAGTTTTTTCAAACACTGCTTTTTTCGTATATTGTTTTAGAAACAGCAAGCATCTTTTTAAAAAATAATCTGTATCAATATCTGTGTATATATATTTTAATTTTAAATTGCATTCTTATGATCTACTGTTCCACGATGATTGTGGCAGTCCGTGTGGAATAGCATTCAGTGTATTGGCAGGAATGAATTGTTAATTTGTTCAATTATGCGATTAAGGTTGTATGATGGCAAAAGTGACACAGTGATCTAGATTAAAGGAATTTTGAACATAGTGTTCTGCATATAAAATACCAGATTTTTTTATAAGAACAACTTCATAAGAACGAGGCTCAAATTTGCCAAAATTTAAGAACAATTTAAGAACTAG
Organism: Palythoa grandiflora; assembly: GCA_026546935.2. Taxonomy (NCBI): domain Eukaryota; kingdom Metazoa; phylum Cnidaria; class Anthozoa; order Zoantharia; family Sphenopidae; genus Palythoa; species Palythoa grandiflora. The sequence goes on along the minus strand of JAOCPT020586890.1, from coordinate 4,399 downwards.
CTCAGGCTCTGGCTTGACAACTAGGAAAGTTTTTGTGGTAGAAAATTGACTAAAACATAGCGATACATACAGCATAAAACATAAAAAGGTTCACTGTAAAGACTGCTCAACAAACAGTGAAGATAGTTCGCCTCTAAATTCAGCCGTACAATACAAGTGTGGCGCAAGGCGTTTCATTTTCCAATATCTTGTTTTTTTGTTTTTTCTTCGTTAAAAACCGCTCACAGAAATAAGAACAAATTAAGAACAAATTGAGGCTGAAATCGCCAAAAAGTTAAGAACAATGAGCGTCGGCAAAATTTACTAGTTCTTATAAAAAAAGCGTGTATATGGAAGTTCGCAGTTTGGTTATAAAGTTAGAAGGAATGAAAGCGCTTCTCACGTTGAATAACTTAAAAGTAAATCCTGCGTCCCAAACGTGAATCGAACCTACAAACCTCTGATTATCGATCAGGGGCTCTATCCATCCATTTACATAGTTAAATGTACAGTAAATGTACTCTTATAGAGAGATGAGTAACCGAACATCTGTCATGGGTTCGATTCCGTCAGTGACTCGGAAATTTTCCCGAGTATTTTGATGTGAGGAGCGCTTTTTTTTATACTCTTTTTAACAACGTGGAAAACAGAATTAAAATATTTGTTTCGCATTTGTGCAGCCATGAAGCCTAAATATTGGACTTCATCAATGAACACTAGGATAATTTTTTATGTGCTATTTTGCTTTGCTTTCTAAAGTTGAATGGTTTTTAAAGGATCTATTTCGTTCCTTCAGCCATAAGAGCATGCGCGTTGATCGCTGTCTTGTTAATGCTTCTAGTTGTATATTTCATAAATTATATAGTATCAATAAAGAGCATGATTAAGATTTGAATACAGCGTAATTGTGGAAAAAAATGTCGTGCACAAGTAAAGCAGAACGATAAAAATGCAAGCAAGTCCGGAAAAAATCACTGTCTGAATTGGTTGCTCGCAATAAGTTAGTAAATCATAGCCTCCTTTTTCCAAGCAAAAAATTTTAAAAAAATCCTTTTTATGTCTTTGTCCTGCTGTTTTTGTGATTCTTGGTTCGTCTGTATCTTCAACAATCTAATCTCGTATATGCATATGTGCTGTGCATGTGTTTTTGAAGTATAAATTGTGTTTGTAAAGGAGTGTTCATACTAGAGACGCAAATGCAAACGCACGGACATTCACACCAGCGACGCAGGTTATGCAAGCTACGCAGGCGAAGAAGGTTTTGGGCTTGCGGCTGCCTCTGCCTCTGCCTTTACGTCATCCCCATTCACACTTTGAAATTTGTGAAGCAAGAGCAAACGCAAGCGCAAGGTGTGCGCAACAAAAAGGAAATTTACCTTTTTCTTGCGTCTGAATCTGCGTCAAGTTACATTCATACTTGTTTTTATTGCTCTTGTATCTGCGTCTGCGCTTGCGTTTGCGTCGCTAGTGTGAACACGCCTTAAGTCTTGAGCATCTACGACTTCCAGCAGTGCGCCAACAATTTAGGTTATGCGCCTAAAAACTGAAAACTAGTCGCACTCGGGCAACTGTGCGACTAAGTTCAATTTTTTAGGGGCAACTGTGCGACTAAGTTCAATTTTTTAGGGGCAACTGTGCGACTAAGTTCAATTTTGTAGGGGCAACTGTGCGACTAAGTTCAATTTTTTAGGGGCAACTGTGTGACTAAGTTCAATTTTTTAGGGGAAAAAATGTAGTCGAATTCGTCCCTGACTTTGAGCCCTGGTTCATACCAGCTCTGTGGAGCTTTTACCTTAGTAAACGTTTTCTAAATTCTGATATGTTATATACACATTTCACTGATGCAATTTTTTTCGCATAGTGCTCAGAACGTAACAGAATGAGAAATATGTGTTTTGTACAATCACCTCGCACTCATACACAACATACCTTCTTGTACAATGACAGGACTATATGGGGGAAACTCGCAAACTGAAACAGTGCAAAAAAGATAAGGTGGCTGGATAAATGATGCCACAACAACTGACAATTAGGTTCGTCCAAGTTTGCACCATTCTCTTCAGATTTCTCCATGGCCAGTACAACAAGAGCGACTAGGAGGTCTTCTAGAGCTGGACAACGTTGTTTTTGCTGAAAAAATGAGATGAGTCAACTGCATGAGCTGTAATAAAGAAGAATAAAAACATGGTATACTGCAGCAGTTTTAACTGTATCTAATTTTACAATCAATAATTAACTTTAATTAACAAATTAGAACATTTAATTTACAAAATAAGACGTTTATATATATTTAACAAACAGAGAACGTCGATCAAAAATGAATATACTGTGTAAAACACAATATACACAAATAAGGGAATACAGAGTGCTCATTGTCATATAACACTATTATCTATAGGTCAAAAAATGGGCAGAGTAATAAACATATCAACACTGACATTTATTCAACAGATTTTTGGTATTCAGAAAACAATTAGTACGCTACATTCTGCAATTTTTGAAGTGTAAAATTTATTCCCAGTCCTGATGAAGCATTGAAGTCTGGGTCGATCTCTTTTCACACTACACTTTTTAGGTGAAATTTCACAGAGAAAACAAATTTAAAATTCTACAAACTTACAATTTCATCGAGTACATTGACTAAAGAGTCACGCTGCTCAAGGTACAAATTAATTTGAAAGATATATCAGAGCAATAGGGAGCGGGGGATCTGTGGGTAGGTGGGCAAGTGGACCAACTGCACCCCCCCCCCCCATCCCCCGTAAGACCAAACAGAAAAAAATTCATAAGTTCAAACCTTCACAAAATGTTAATGGGAGCACATATCTACACCTTCCCCTTAACAAGCTTGTACATCAACACTCACTTCCACTCCCCCACCCACAATACAAAAACTGCTGACTATGGAACCCTGTCTATAGGTACTGAATGGATCCAGTAGAATCGATACCTGTTTGTTCAAACCCAGCATAGAGCAGATGTTATCTCGGGAATACGGCTGCGCGATTACGTACTTAAGTAGATCATACTGTGGCTCAAGCAGGTCCTAAAAGAAAAAAAGATACAGCCACAGGTGGTTAATAACTTTAAAAAGAGATGGCAAACAAGTACCCAGTTAATGGCTAGCGAGTAATGAAGAGTCATGACCCTCTAAGCGACGAACTGTGTAACTGCATGATTGACATTGACGATACAAAATATTTTCAAAAGTAGGATTTGTTTAAAAACGTAGCTTGCGGAAAATACTTTAGCAGCTTGCTAATTTTGCTGACTGCTAACTGTACATCATCTAATGCGAGGATCATCTTTATAAAGCAGAGCATATCCTAGCTAAATCCTTCTACGAACCAAAGTGACCAATTGGAACCGGTCTCCAGTTTCTGTAGTGTTTAGCGGATGAGAGTCATTGATTCCCCCTGGATGGGACACTAATCCATCGCAGGTTAACCCACTTGAAAGCAGAATCTGGTACTCATTTTACTACCCTCAGGAAGATGTTCGGCTGAGCGGGTGCTGAACCTGGGACCTTGTGGTATTAAGTAGACAGAGATCTTACCACTGCGCAAACCACGCCGCTGTTGAGCATATCCTGCAACTGCCTAATTTCACATGTCTAGTTGCTGGGATACATCATCAAACGACACTCAATACAATACTGATTGAACATGTTCTCTCAAGGATTCCCTTTAAATACAATAAAATCCATATTGTCCATTTTAAGTCATTTTACATGTTTGATGTGTGTGACTAGCAGTTCTCACATGTACTGGGCTCTGTATGATTGTGCTTGGAAATCCCAGGTTTTCAGTTCTTTCCTTGATTTAATGTCTATTCAACATTTTTGAGGTCTTCATCAGCCATATTTTCCTGGCAACCAAATGCAATAAACCATCCCAAACAATTTTTGTGCACCAATGACCCAACACTGTAGAGGTTTAGCCTTTTTAGTAAAAATGTAGTGTGAAACACACAGTTTATTGACTTATAGCCAAATCATTTTACTTACAAAGTCTGGTTTCATTCAAAGTAATCACTCTATGGATAACTTTCTAAATTCACCTTGTTGTAGGGGAGTAAACCCTTCACGGGGAAGCTTAGTGTGTTAGGATCAAGTTTCCAAACTCCACCCGTTGCACCTGGGTGGCCAATCACAGGCAGCAGAGATGAACGCCCTGAAAAATTCAATGAATGGAAAATATAAGAACAACAACAACTTTTTCGTAAAAGATAGTTTAAAACTAAACTTCAATAAATAGTTTTTAAAAAAACTATTCAATGCGTCGGTGAGTAGAAACAAACTTGAAGTAATGTAGATAAACAAATTATCATCGCCATGGGAATTTGTGAAAGCTGACGTTTCGAGCTTTAGCCCTTCGTCAGAGCATATGATATGAAGGGCTGACACTTTCTGACGAAGGGC
>JAOCPT020586827.1:0-10459 GCA_026546935.2 Palythoa grandiflora | reverse complement strand
TCAAGCCTCAGCCTGAGCTTGTTCTTAAATTGTTCTTAAATTTTGGCAAATTTGAGCCTCGTTCTTATAAAAAAAAAGCGTGTAATTCAATAACCTTTTATAAAATTGAAAAGTTTGTGATTTTTGCCACTCGACGCAGCGCTGCGTTCCTTGTTTTATCTCTGTCAATCGCAATATTTTTAATATATGAGAACGTCGAGTTGTTATAATCTTTAAAGCTTGCACTTAACGAGATATTACATTTCCCGACCCTAACAAATCTTCAACTCGATAACTTGAAGGCGGTACATTTCAGGGTTCAAGGAGTCTTTTGACCTCAAATTGAATCGATCTCGAAAGATCTTTAAGAAATACGCCGGCGACCAATTCAATTAGCAATAAAGATCTTATCTCAGTCGTAAACATTCTTGTAATTTCGGCGTACCAAAAAAATAAAAAAAAAACTACCGCTAAATGTTGAAAAGATTAAAATTTTGGAATACTTATAGCACCCCAATTGTAATAAAATGTTCGCTAGGTACTTTTACTCATAATGTAGCAGGTTAAGAGCCTCGAAATACGACGATAATTAAAAGCAATTTTCTGCCGTATTTATATTATTTCGGAACGGATCTCTACACTCGTTTTATACTTATCAATGTCACCGGACAAAACAACAGTAATTTGATTCTACTGGAGGAAATAAAATTAGAAGTTTATATGAGCATGTGAGCAGAAAGGTGTGTCGGAACACCGAAGACCATCCAAAATCGTTTTATCACTATTTACATCTTCTCTTTTACATTTGGTGCGTGAAAAAAATGCCCTCCGTAGCTCGATAAAACAAAATATTTTAGCGCCGTTCTTTTAAAGGATAAATACGGGTTTCATTTCATATTTTATCAACTGGATAAAAGACAGATAACAAAACAGTGTCTGGACCATTGAGAAGCCAAACCTCCGGCTATAAGTGTGATAATAAAATGTGACAAGAAGAGAATCAGCGATGAGGGAAATACATTTAAAAATTAGTATCATGAATGAGCATTTGATACATAGTCCAAAGTTCGCTACGTATTTACTGCATTGTCCACGCTGAAATAAAAAAATAAGCCTACACTCTTAATTAGCTTATCAATCTACGTATGAAGATACTGAATAATCTACCTTCATCGGGCAAAGTCTAGAACCATTAGAGCATGATTTATTTAACATCAAAACAAAAAAAGCAATAATAACTACGGGATTCTACTTACCTTAAGACTACACGCAATACATAATTTTAACATTGCGGCTAACAAAATTTTGATTTTCTTGCCAACAAATAATTTTGAGGAAGTTAAGTTACACCAGTCCGCAGCAGACACGAATAAACACGTTGTCTTTTCTTGTTTATATCCAATAGAAAATTCGATTGGAAGTTATTCCGCTTGTCTCCGTTTCACTTAATTCAAAACAAATGCGCTAATAACTCCTTTATTGACCAATGGCAACTCGACTTAGTTTTGAAATCTACATTCAACCGTTTTACCGGCTGGCGGGAAGAGTTTGGCGCCTCGTTTCTAACGAACTGTGTGGTAACCGTTATTATGGCAACCCCGCCATTCAATTTTTTTTGTTGACATTCAAAAAGTGGCACGTGATTAATAAGTTTCAGTAGTTATAAACAATAGCTGAAATTTGCGTTGCAAATTCACAGTAAAATTACACAGTAAAATTACATAGACTATCATTAACACGCAATTAATATTTCTTGTCTCTAAACGCAAAAACTGTCAAAAAAGTCGAGCGCTATCCAGTTTTATCAGTGTGTTGGTAAAATAGACAAAAAATAGTTTGTATGGAGTGTAAAACTGAGAAAACAGATAAATAAATTGAAAAAGTTTTTTTCTGACGCAGTTAGTGTTGTGAAAACGCACAGCTCCGAGTTGTCAGCTGCTGCAAAAGATCCGATCACATGGTCCTCCCTTGAAAAAGGCACCTGCCGTAAAGAATCGATCTTGGCTCAAACTGTTGCACAATCTACCTGCTGCCACGCAACTATATGACAATAAAAGTGGAGAATAATTTACTGGGGTTGTATTCAGTTCAACCACATCAACGTTTTTGTTTTAAAATTTTAGTAACCAAAGTTTGGTTCGGTGCTTACTGCTGAAAGCCCCGCTTTCCACAAAAAAAACTGCTCTTGTAAACAAGATAAAATTGACAAATGTCAATTTTTTCCTTTACAAGGAAAGCTGGCTTTTCAAAGAAAAATTGTGGTTCGAGGATGAAATTTGTTCGTGTAAACGGACGATAAGGAAAATCTGGGAAGGAATATTAATGATCTCAGTTTCCAAAGTGTTGCGGCGGGAACAGGCGAAACTTGTCAAGCCGAAAGAAAAACCTGATCGTCGGTCCTTGACGTTAAGGAAAACTTGCTTGTGTTAAAGGGGGATTTACTATATTCTCAACTAATGTTTTGGTTTGTGGCTCCTATACTGATTTGATTTGGCGATGCCAATGTTTACAAGTACTAGTACTACTTATTAAAGCTGTATTAGTATTACTATAAATACTGCTGCTACTAAAAACGGCTGAAAAAATTAATATTATTAATGCTAGAACTGAATAGGTTAGAGTTTGCCAAGTACTGATTAAGAAAAGCTATGTGGACACGTATCAGTGCCTTAATACTAATAGCTGCATGAAGAGTACATGTGTCCAGGGCATGTTACACTTTTTAAGATTCATCCATTTAACAGCCGTATCTTGGTCTCGTGCCAGGGTCTTGGTATTCCAAGAATATTTCGAAGTATCTTTATATTAGCATGCAATACACTACAATATATGTCACACGGACAGTATAGTAACAGACTAGCAATAGCGTTCTGTAACCACATCAGTGACAATACCAGCGAAAACACGGCAGTTGCAGTAATTGGTATTGTTTTCTGAGTAGGAGCAAATCTGAAATTCGTTCCATTACAACTTCTTGTTTATGTTGAAACTTGGATAGTTTCCAGTATTCAGTTATTAAAGTGACAACAGATGTTCCGCACGTTTTGCGCAGGCTCAGTTGTGGATATTTTTCAGTTTGCGGTAGTTCCGCGTGGAGTTTCCCTTCGGGTGGTTTGGGCATATCGCACAAATTTTTCACCACATTAATAAATGTTTCGGTTTAACATCTTGCTGAATATTTAAAAAATAAAACGCTTCTCTTATTTTCAATGATTTACGTCAAGCGAGGTACTTTTTACGTGTGCCAAATACAAACTATTCGAACTGTTGAACAAATCAACCGTCACTCAATCACTCGGCTTCGTTTACGCATTTTAACCACAAAAAAAGTATAAAAAATAAAGAAAGCTACGCTAATTTCATACATCATTCGATTTTCCCAACACCTCCAATTCTTTACCTTTCGTTCATTAACAACACCTTTGTTTCAAGTTTTGAGTCTTATTTTTGAAACATGAAAGCTGTTAAGTCTTTCGCTTTCTACTAATAGTAATAAGAAGAGGATCGTACTTCATGATCAAAATATCGTGGCAACGGTACATCTATCAATGGCAACGATGGAAGTTCGAAAGAATGAACACCCCCTCCATTTACCCACGCATGAACGTGATTCGAGGTGTCGTGTATAAGAAAAGATTGCAAGATTATAGTAATAAATTAACAGGTTGTGATCGACCAAAGTCCAACTAGACCGAAACTACTACCGTATTTAAAGATTATACAACTTTGCAAACTGAAAAACAAATCCGTTTCGAGAGTTTTTCTTTCAAAGGAAATGTAAAAAGCGTAAGTTCAACCAAATCAGTTGTAACAGGGTGAAGTCTGGTTGTAATCCAAAAGGCCATGTGATTATTTTTGGCTTAAAATTCCCTTCCTGGTTCAGGTTCATTTAACATCATTCATTCTATATTGGGAAATTGGGAAATTATTCATTGCCGACAGCGTTTCAAACAAAAACAGAAAAAGGAACAAGTTTTTCCCTTACTTGTAAATTGCTTTATTGCTTTAAGTCAATGTTTCAATATAGGATTTTACTTCATTATTTACAACTTTATCTTTGGCTAAATTTGTACAGGATGGTCGGCCACACTTTTAAGTATTTACAAATCTTCGACCTGTCTTTATAAAATACTTATATTATTTAAATAATTTGTCTTTGCTTTTGACGCAAAATAAATTTCTTGCCAGCAAGAAAAGCGTATTTGATGGCACTTCTTGACGAAATATAAATATCTTAACATTTTAAAAATAATTTCAAACTCTATAAATCAACATAAACTTGCCAGCAAGATCAATCGCCCGAAACCCGAACAAAACGTATTAAGGCTGGGAAAAATGAAAGGCCTGCTTGACATGCACTAACTCAAGAGCTTAAACATTAAACTTGAAATACATACTAAACTGAAAGAAAACTCTAGTCAGGAACTAAACTGACAATATCTTCTTTTAAATAACGTTTTGGTTAACGATTATACGAGGTCGTAGCAACCAGAGTTCTGGGAAATAACTCCCCAAATCGCCTTCTCTTTTCTATCAACAAACACAAACCACGAGGGCGACTTATGTTCTTCGACTCTGGCCATAACATATGAAAAATAAGCGTGTCTTCAGAAAATTTGACTGTAAGCGAATAGTATATACAGAAAATTCAAGGCAAATTTGTATTCAATCAATCGAAAAACTACTGCATGAAAGTAAAATCACTTTTGAATTTTACATATTTGGCGATGTGGCAGCTGTCTCACCAACGCAGACATTGTCTGGTATTATTACAACTTGATAAATATTCAAAACATTACTAAGCCATCACTTCGTCCAATTTCCCGCCATAGGAAATAATGTTCAAACTTTTCTTTACCGCTTCGGTAACATCTTCTAACTTGATATCTTCGGGATAACCTCGCCTTATGATAACTTGTTTGTGTTCTAGGAAGCAATGTTGAAGAGTTGAAACACTTCCCGGTCGGCAGATACGAAGCCACGCGACAGCTTCCGCGGCCGTGAATTTATAATGTTTGATCAAATAACAACCGATCAAAGTTCCTGTCCGCCCTAAACCCGCTCGACAATGTACTGCCACTGCTCCTTCACACTGTTCCACAACTCTTGTGAACTTTTTTACAATCCCTTTGCTTGGGATTCCACCGTCTTCGAAATAGAGATCATGATGCGAAAAACCGTTAGCAGTGAAACACCGGGCATCGTAAACCAGACCGTATTTGATCATGTTGTCGTCTCTATTCAAACGGACGACTGTTCTGACATCGTTCTGTTTAAAATACTTCCTTAAAACTTTGAATCTACTTGCTTTCGTTGTGTTTCTTCTCTGGGGATCCATTAAAGCAACTATCTTTCCGGGAATGACCCAATTCAAATCGAAATTTCTCTCATCTTCCTCATACATATTAACGGCGAAATCTTCAAACTTGTAAAATCCCAGAGAACTCGCCTTTTCAAACGCTTTTAAGCAGTCGAGAACGTTTAAATTGTATGAAGTATTCCCGTTCATATCACAGTAAGCCACCAACGTGTTTGGTCTGAATTCTCGTTCCATCTTAGTGTAAATCTCTTCCGCAGACATGTTTAGTTGTGAAATAGCGAACGTACCACAAAGAAACACTGCTCTGGTCCGTTTTTTCATCTCTGTCAGACCTTCGTGAGCGGTAGTGTAGATTACAATCTTCTTAGAACTCGGTACGACATGAAGCTTCGTGTTCACAAGACAGCAAAAGCGGTAAATCCCGGCCAGATTCGATGGGCCAAAGTAAGGTGTGTCGAGAAGTTTACAACCATCCAAACCCCACGCATGATCCACACCGAAATAGTGAAAAGACGGACTGTTCTTCGGCTTACACGAAACACTCACAAAGTAGAGTCGATCCTTTAGTAATTCGCAAGAGCTGACTATGTTCATGTCCCACATTTTTCACTTTGGCTTTCTCTTAGCTGTGGCGCAGTCAATAGCTCTGACCGTTTTTCCCGCACCAAAACAAACGTAAACTAACTGTTGTCGTGGCGGGCAATCGTGCTTTCATTCATTCATTGCGTGCATTGCACGCGCCCACCAGAGCGTGTCAAGACTTCTGATTGGTCGCGCAATGTTTATGTGGTCAAGTAATTGTTCTAATGGACCAATCACAACAAAGCGGAACAATTCCAACCGGTAGTTACAAAACCGAGTGAATTGGCGCGAAATCATTTGTTGTTATTATGATTTTCACGTGGTTCCAGTGTGAGTGAGTGACGCGATCAAATATTCACATTTTACCCACTGTCACAGTAAAATTACTTAAAAACAAAAACACTAAAAATTTTTCACCAGAAAAATATTTCATATTAGATCTTTATGAAAGATTTCAACCGGGTAGACCGTTAGTGAAGTGTTTCGCAACGCGATATAGTTATGTAAATGAGTTTTAAAAAATTTCTCACAGGAACTACACAAGCAGAAAATTAATGCAAAATTTTTTCAAACGAAAGCCGAAAAATCTATGCTTCTGGCAATTCAAAATATATTTAAACATTCCCAGGACTTTTTTTGTATCATGCTGGTATAACACAGGGAAATCTGAAACGGGCTTTAAGAAACTGCATCGGTTATCGTACTACGACACTTGATGTTATATGAAATATCTACATACGCAATTGCTGTAGTAATTAAAATTCACGACCAATACAACAATTGAGACAGACATGTTTCGCAATGCGTTGTCCCAATTTGTAATAAAAACGATGCTTTAATGGTTCACTATTATTGTTCGTTATGTCTTGCACAACTAATAGATCAAAACTGAATATTTTCGCGCACATGCCTTTCACGATTTTCGCTTTCCGATATTAACTTCCTGTTTGTCTGTACCAGGAAATTACTGATGCGCCTGTTTGCACAGTCGATAAAAGCCATTTTAAATTCCAAGAAACCGTAATCAAATATGAAATGATAAAAACATTCAGACTTTGGAGAAACACAGAATACAATCGTCCCTCAACTGCGGTGTCGTGTCGATCGCCTTATCCACGACAACAAACTTAACTTGTTTTAAAAGTGTTCTGGACGTATTTCAAAAATGTTATAATCGCCGCTTTTTAAAATTTCGTGCGTGTATAAACTTGCTGCCATGTGTGGCCTTTTTTTAATAGAATTACCATAAATGATAAAAACAACTGAAGACGCCAGTCGAGATTAGAATAAAATCATCCAAAACCCTTAGTTCTTCTCCATTGTTCTAAAGATTAAGTTCAAACATTAAACGAAACCGATATCGGAGAATTTCAGGAACGTTATAAATATACAAAAACGAGAAAACGTGTCCAGTTGTTTCATTAGCAAGAATTTATATCTGTAGGCTGTTGAAAGCTTCCTGGGGTTCAGCCACAGCGAGTGAAATAACTCGAAGCGTCGGTCTGTTTATAAATGTCGAGGACCCAATCTGCAAACAAAAACAGAAAAGCAATTGTCGTACAATAGTTTTGGTGGTATATTTGATACCAGGAAAACGGAGTAGGCTTAAGTGCTGTGTTATGGAACTAATAAGATTCTTTCCTTTGTGTCATAAATTTGATAATTAGGGTTTTGTTATTTGATCTATAAACCCGGGCTGGAACATTGAGCACATACCAAAGATTACGATTAGAAAAGAAATTGAAACAAAACTCAGAATCAAAAACAGTGCCAGTGGTGAAAGTCAAACTAAAGGTGTCGAGCAAGACATCATTGTCCGATTTGACAAAACTAAAAGACAGTTTTTGTCAGTTTGGACAATCTCAAAACGTTCTGATTGTAATAAAAATAACGTTGAGGTAAAGGGCTTTTAGAGGTGTGGTTTGGATTTCTTGTGCATTTTGGATCAGTCCCAGAAAGGAAACCATTTTAGTCACGATTAGCTTAAAGAGGAAGGAAGCAAGTGTCTAAATGACATGGGCAAACAACATGTTCAGTCACCTATGTCTTGATAGAATAGTAAAGAGAAGAATTAAGCCATTCAAGCATGATTCTGGAAAACAACGGCCGACACTGAAATACAATCAAAGCTTAACAAAAGCCATATATGTCTCAACTACTGTCTAAAGTCCACTTATTTTGAGCCACATGGCCGCCCCACCTTCACTGTATTTAATAGTATTTAGAACTTTTCAAACATTTTAGGTAACACTTTTCAGCTAGCAAGTTTATAGCATTAGCAGCGATTGTTTTAAAACTCAAAATTGAGTTGATAAGGCAACACATAAGTGAAAAATTCGCCTTTTCGAAATGGGTCAATCAATGGCACGTACTTTAACCTCCCCCGCCAGGATATAAGGTTATTAAACTTAGCTTGAACAGAACGCTAATTGTTGGTTCAAGTTGGCGGGGATTAGTTGTTCATCACTTATGTAGTTGTTATATGTATCACTTGCGAGTTTGGCTATTGTTACAGATACGTTGTTTTTCGCATCAAATGACGATGAAACACGAAGCGAAACTTTAGACAGGATGGCTGATGTTCACAGCATGTCTAACAACATTTAATTCTACTTATAAATGCGGCGTGATTCTATAAAATCTCCTGAGAGCGACGGATATCAAAGCAGAATACGAAAATCGCATTTTTTTGCGTGACCTGGATCATGTCCACGGTTTGTAGTTAGATGGGAGTAGACGAAATCACAATGAACACGGCTTATTGTTTGAAAGAAAATGATTGCGACACATGTGTATGTCAAAAGGGCATGTTTGTAGGAGTGATTAACATACAACATGGATGTTACTAAAATTAAGATACTTCCGTGATCAATGAAGTGCAGGTCATACAAACTCATCAATGACAGATATTTTGAACTATGTCCTCAACCTGAGCCGGAAAAAGATCCTATTTCAAGTGCAGCTTACGAAAATCTAGCAAAACAATGGATAAAACTCGTGTAGACACGTTAAACAAGGATTGAGTTGTTCAATCAAATTTTTAACAATAGGCTTTGGAGGAAAAAGCAAGATATTTTAGATATCTATCAACAGGTCTTGCGAACTTTCAGATAGAGCGGAAAACATTTCTATATATTTATTTGACCCATCTGCGTGCCTTGAGCCACACGGGATCCTATATTACAACCACAACACTTCGACCAAATTATTCTGTTACTTAAGATCAGTACGATCAACCCCCAAATAGCAAAGTATGCTAATTTTTTAAGTCGCCGTTTCCTCCAACAGATGCTCTTAAGTAAACCTTACCAAAATAACATTTGAGACTTTTAGATCCACGTACGAGTACCGGAGTACGAGTACAAGATTTTAAAAGCGCACGTACTTCACTACTTGTAAAAGCAAACTCATTCTGAGAGGACAAGATTTTCTAGCAAGTCGTTCTCTTGACGAGTTTACTGGTAAATGCGCGCGCGCTCTTAAATTCTTGTACTCGTACTCGATCTGAAGGTCTCTTTTCTTTTGTAGTACAAAAAGAAATCAGTTTTATACATCTTAAGCTCAGCTGTTTACATGTTGACTTACCCTGACGACGACTTTGCACCGCTCCATCAAGTATTTCGATTTTATTTCTGTACACTGGTGTGGAGACCACTCCAAAACCTCTGCTGCCTTTAAATGAACGAACGAACACAAATTACTTAACTTCGAATAAACAATTACTGCCGTACGTATGAAACTGTCGTGGTCTTGCGATGAGAAACGGGTAAACTGATATAAGGTAACTTCCACTTGATTTTATGTCTACACGACTACAGTCTACACGCTTTTTTTAATAAGAACCAGTAATTTTTTCCGAGGCTCATTGTTCTTAATTTTTTGGCGATTTCAGCCTCAATTTGTTCTTATTTCCGTGAGCGGTTGTTATTGAAGAAAAAACAAATTAAAACAAGGTATCAGAAAATGAAACGCCATGCACCGTACGGCCGAGTTTAGAGGCGAACTATTTCACTGTTTGTTGAAAAGTCTTTACAGTGAATCTTTTTATGTTTTATGCTGAGCGCTAAGTTTTAGTCAATTTTCTACCACAAAAAGTTTCCTAGTTATCAAGCCTCAGCCTTAGCTTGTTCTTAGATTGTTCTTAAATTTTGACAAATTTAAGCCTCGTTCTTATAAAGTAATTGTTCTTATAAAAAAGCGTGTATTCGGCAAGACTGAGGAACAAGATCAGTTGGCCGATAAAAAAAGGAAAAAAAAAAATCCGGCTGTAGGTTAGGTTTAGAAAAGGGCTAAAATGTTTTCCGTCGTTTTTTCCAGGTGTCACTAGTTTTCAGTTTTTAGGCACATAGATCATAACCTAAATTTTTGGCACATAGCCGAAAATCTTAGATGCACCACACTTCAGACACAGTTTGTACTTCCAGAACACTTTAATCGTACACATACATGCAAATACACTCTTTTTTTTATAAGAACCTTTTTTATAAGAACATGAGGCTGGAAATCGCCAAAAATTTAAGAACATGTTAAGAACATGCTGAGGCTGAGAAAAGGTGAAGAACATTTATTTATTATGAT
>JAOCPT020586826.1:0-18462 GCA_026546935.2 Palythoa grandiflora | reverse complement strand
TGGTGATTATTACTTGCTTTGTTTTTACAAACTTCATTTACAACTCTTTTTTTTATTTCATAAAAATTGGTTCCAAAAACGGGGGTTGGAACATCTTGTTCCCCCCCCCCCCCCCCCCCGTCCTGCTACACACTTCTATTTGACAATTAGACTACGAACAAACAATTTTTATCAAATTGAGAGCTCGTATTCAAATCGTCCTGGTAGAAATCTCAGGAGGATATATAAACAAAAGAACATCGATAATTTTTGATAAATAATCCTTCAAACAATGTTGATCATAAAAATTTTTCGCGTGCAAGTGTACCAGTCGGCAGCATGTCCAGTAAAACTTGTTAAATTGATTTGTTTCTTACCTTCGACAATTTTTATATCATATTTTGTCGCTGCCTTTCTTTTATCTGGAACTGTTTTGTCAATTAGAAACTTCGAATCGTCTTAAGACTAAAAATCGGGAAGTAAATATATCATATTGAATTTCACAGGCACTATGTATCACCTGATAGGTAGTAAGTTATAGCCAATCAAATTATAGGCATTTGCGATAATAGTCTTTTCTATTGGTATATTTGCTAAAACTTGATGTTCCTAACTTAGGGATGACCAGTGAGGGAGGTGGATCTGTGGCGTTTCCAATCATGACACTTGCATTCTCAATTGCTCCCGATGTGGCACGCGATTTCTCCATGGGGATACAGGCCTGCGGTATGACTGCAGCGGCCTTTACCATATTGTGGATGCGCATACAGCTGGATTGGTATTCAATTTTGTTTTGCTCAGTTGGGGGAACTTTCGGAGTAGTTTTCGGCCTGGAGTGGATCGACCCAAACCTTACTCCTGCGCAGAAGAAGATGGGTTTTGTATCAGTGTGGTTCTCCTTTGCTTTTGCCCTGTTTCTGCTTAATCGGTATCATAAACGAAGAACCTTCAAAACAGTACCCGATTTCAAGCTCTGGAAAGCTGTTGTGCTGACTTTTACAGGTAGAGACACGTTTTAGTTTAATAAAGTTAGAGTTGGTACTTTTCCTAAAAAAGATACCTACTGAAAAACGAAAACAAAAAATACAAAGTAATCCGTCACCATCTGCTTGTGACCAATGCAATGAGAGATAAACTTTGGTTTAAACATCTTTTTGGTTGCAGTTAGTGATTACAAAGGCCGATACGAAGGTGTGCGATTAGTCATTATTTAATTCTGGCTATAATACAATTAAAATTGCAGAAGTGTCCAAAGGCAATTATTATCTCTTTGTCGTACACTGTGACGTATTTTACGGGATGAAATAAAAATGAAGAATTTGCCGGACTAAAATGTAATTTTCGGTTGCAGACTCACCAAGACGGACAATATACGAAATGGTAACTGTACCTCTTTTGGGCCGGTAGCAAGGGAATAAAAACAAAAACGGTTTTGTTAACTAAATTTTCATCTTACGGAATCTGCAACAATTTACATTTTACTTTTCACAGTTGTTATTAACTTTTTCATCATACAGTTATTATCACTTTTTCAGGCGTTGTGACACATTTTAAGGGCTAAAATGGAGAATTTGGCGGGCTAAAATTGATTTCACCATAATGAAACAATTAGAATTATTCAATAAACTTTAACACTTACAAATAAACTTTATTGAACTTTCGTAATTTTTACAAGTTTTGAATCTCCAAATGACAAAATTATTTATTTCCCGCCATCTTCACTGGAACCACTTTTAACTCGCAAATGCTCGTGTAATTGTTTATTGATTATTAAATCTGTTGTCATGTTTTTTAACTTTTTTCCCCCAATGCCCTCAGAAGTGATAATAATAGTAGTGAAGTTCATGTTCTTGGGCATACATATGTTTTGTGTCCTTCTTAGAGCTCATGTTAACTCTCGTGTCTGACTCAGCCCCAAAACGTATTAATGACCACGAACATAAACTCTATTGTTATGTTAACCCTTTAAGCCCCAAACACGACAAATGATGAGTTGGTAAATTCTCTCAACTGAGGCCCACACTTCCGATACAAGCAGTTTGGAAGAATTTGACATCTCAACTTCCACAACTTATTCCACTCGATCAATTCATTATTTTCTCATTACCAATAATATTATTTTGTTTGAGTTATGTAAGGAGAGTTAGGTGTTGATAAAATGCCTGGAGTTGAAAAGGTTAAACCTGAAGCAGAACACGTGAAAGAATTCAGTTCATGCCCTGGTGAGGGTAAGGTGAATCTCACATTAACCCTTTTAGCCCCAAGCAATTTATCAACATCTAACTTCTCCTTACATAACTCAAACAAAAAATTACAACTGGTAATGAGAAGTAAGGAATTGATCAAGTGGAATAAGCTTTTGAAGTTGCAAAGCCAAATTCTCCCAAACTGCTTATATAGAAAGTATGGGGCACAGTTGGGACAGATTACTAACACGTTAACTGTTGGTTAACCAAACTAAAACTCCACAGGTATTGCAGGAGGAGTTTTCACCTCTGTTTCTGGAAGTGGTTTGGACATCTGTAGTTTCAGTATTTTGACTTTGCTCTTCCGCGTTACTGAAAAGACGGCCACGCCCACCTCTGTTGTTCTGATGGCGGGAAACACCTTGGTGGGATTCTACTGGCGCGTGGTGGGTTTACAACTTTACTCAGAATTAATAGTCGTTCTAACAGTATATTGGCTACATACTGCATGATCTTAATGTATTTGCTTTTCTCTTTTGTCTTGTATATAACTCTGATTATAGTTTGAATGCGTTGGCAAGTAAATAAAACTTATTTCGAAATCAACACAAGGTTGTGAATGAATTTTCATTACCGTCGGATGTTTAAAAAAAGCTGATGTTCCGAGCGTTACTCCTTCGATGGAGCAAGAATACACTTTTGGGGGAATTGTCATTGTGCGAAAACTTCAAAATACCAATATTTTCATTAGAAAATAAAAAAAAGACTAAGCCGCATATTTGACTGTGATAAAACACAACGGGTAATTCAGAACACGGGAGAAATGTAGAAACCACAAGCTGCAGGTGAGTGTTTTCTACATTTCTCAAGTGTTCTAAAATGTCCGTCATTTTTTATCACAGTCTAATACACAGCTTAGTCTTCTTCAATTGCATTATAATTATAGATTCGACCCTAACCACAAGAGGTAATGTGCCCAAAAACAATAAAATAGGAAAGAAAATTCTCCATATATACGATAAAAATAATCTATAAGGTTAAAAAATTTTTAGTTATAATAAAAGTTTAATATTACAAAACGTTTTCGATCTACTTGATCATCGTCAGTGTAAAAATGCGAGTTGGTTCGTGATTATTATATGTTGGAGTTGAAACAAAGCTCATTGTTACATGATTCCTTTGGGAAAAAGGAAAAGATGGAATGAAAAAATTTGTTTGTTCAAAGATGGATTCAAATTCGCAATGTAAATAGCTTCGAGAATTCTTCGTTTGCACCAATGACTTCTTTCCATCTTTTCCTTTTTCCCAAAGGAATCACCTAACAATGAGCTTTGTTTTAACTCCAACATATAATAATCACGAACCAACTCGCATTTTTACACTGAACATGATCAAGTAGATCGAAAACGTTTTGTACAGTATTTAAACTTTTATTATAACTAAAATTTTTAAACTTATAGATTATTTTTATAATAAAATAGGAGTTTTCTATGTTTTATACTCTAATAAAACATGGGTTCTTGACCAATCAGAGCGCGCTTAGGGTCCTGTCTATATTATAAAATAAAACACAACAATTTTAAATAAAAGTTTACAAACATATTTCGGCTTTCCATTAACTATCATCAGTACTAGTTAAATATTATTATAATGGTGTTTCTGGGTACATAAATGCAAAAAATATCTAAGAGAAAGGGGAGGGGGGATGTTACAAAAAAGTTTGGGAAATGGAGGGTTACTAAAAAAGGAGGGATCATCCAAATGTTTGAGAAGACACTTTAAATCACTACACCATTGCAATAAAAGAATCACTACACCATTGCAATAAATTCAACTGGTACTGAATATGGTTTATTATTCTATTTGAAAATCTTGTCTACTTGATATTCTTTTGTTATTTAAGTAATATGCTGATAATCAAATATGCTAAATTTTAACCGAGTGGTTTCAGTAAAAGGACTAAGGACCTGTTTTTATGGAGACGGGCTGGTGCACCGAGGCAAGATCTCGTCTTGTGCATATTTTTCGAACTAAACAATGATTTCATTTATGTGAGGGAGCAGGTGGTATCATGCCAACTGGGCCAGACAGCATCAAAGCACTCCAACATTCCTCGTTTTCGAGTGCACATGCATTAAATGTGTGTTGACTAATATAATCTGGGCTCTTCAGATTTCGTCTCGGCTGGAGAGGTAAAATTTGCTCAATTTAAAACATGAGTATAATTGTCCCATCAATGGCTGGGTCCAGTTCGGTCATATAAAGAGGCCCTAATTGGCTGTCTTATGCTCGTTTAGTAACTACCATGTGCAAAGCTTAATGTCTTTATTCTCTCTGGCACAGGTGATGCAAAGCGCTGTGACCTCGGAAGTGTACGAGTTCATGGCAGTCTGTGTCCCTATTGTGGTTGTCGGTGCTCCCCTGGGCTCCGTGATCGGCAGCCATTTTCACAGGCAGCTTCTTGCAGCCTTCGTCTACATTACAGATACAACAGCATTGGTCAGCGGTTTCGTGTTGGTGAAGCAAACGTACATTCTGGTAATTGCGTCCATCAGCATTGTGGTCTGCGGATTTATCTTTTTTGGAACCATCACGTGGTTGGGTCAAAAGATCATGAATAACATCTCAGAAAGAACCGAAGACCAGGAGATGAACAACAATCTCAACCACACCACAGAAACTGAAATCAGCATCTGAAAATCACGTTTAAGTAATTGATAAATTCCTTACCCCTTTTGAAGTAAAATACATAGAAACTGATTTGGAAACAGTTTTTTCTGTTACAGACCTCATCAATTCTCTAAAATAACTACGAGGATTATCATGTAATACAAGTTATAGTATTCCGGAATTATAAATACTTGTTGTGGTAAGAGATATATTTAGAATAGAGGTTAACGCACCCAGCGAGTGAATTATCGAGATTTTACCTACACGAATTCACTAACAATGAATGAGAAATTTCAATACCGCACGAGAAATTTCAATACCGCACGAGAAATGTCAATACCGCACGAGAAATTTCAATACCGTAGGAGGCTTTTCTAAGTGTGGTATGCAAAATTTCGAGTTCGTTGTCAGTGAATGAGTACAGGTAAACTCCGATAATTCACCAGGAATGATAGCGTTAATATTTTTATTATTCAATTTAAATACACTTCACAAAAGAAACACTGCATTTAAACCTCTAGATATATTAAGTATATTAAGTAAACCGGACAAAATGCGTTTCGAAGTAGAAACAAAACTAATCATATCTTTTTCCTTAAACAAATGAACATACTGATTACGTGAATATTGAATGAATTTAAAATTTCGTATTAAAATTAAACTGAATAAATAGTAACAGAATGCTGTGAATGTTACCTTCGACATACTCTTTGACTCGAACCCACTTCTCCCAGTCTCTAGTTAGGCGTGATAACCACTGCACCACCGGGAATCACCATGCTGGCAACATAGCAAGTTATGGGTATAGAGTTATCCGCAGGTGATCCCTGGGGCACCATTTTTCCTTCATTAGAGCACGTACCCTGCCTCGTAACACCTGTCCGGAATTTCCCAATAGAAAACTATTTTATATTTTGAGGCATAGAATACTCTTTACAAAAACAACAAATAGAAACAGAACGCTGTAAATATTACCATAATCATTGGAAAAAAGATGAGTGAAATGGGATTGAACCGACGTCTACATCAATTCAATATTTTGAATTGATGTAGCCATTGATACCTACCTTGGTACATTCATGCCCTGACTGGGATTGAACCCACGTCTCCTGCTCTCTAGTCAGGTGTGATAACCACTGCACCACTGGGACTCACAATGCTGGCAACATAGCAAGTTACGGGTATAGAGTTATCTGCAGGTGATCCTTGGGGCCTGAATTTTTCCTTCATTAGAGTATGTTTCCTGCCTCGTAACACCCGTTCGGTATTTCAAATGGAACAACTATTTCATATTTTGAGGCATAGAACGCTTTGCACATAAACTAAAGAGAACGCTGTTGAATATTACCTTCGACATATTCTTCGAAAAAAAGAGACTGTCAAAGGTAATATTTACAGCGTTCTGTTTCCCTTTGTTCAGTTTACGTGCAAAACTTTCTTTGCCTCAAAATATAAAATAGTTGTTTAATCAAAAATTATCTAATTCTAGATAAAAAGTAGGAGTAATAAAAAATTAAAACAAATAACTAATAATGAACACTTCTTATGTAATGAATCGAGTAATTCAATATTTTGAATTGATGTAGCCATTGATACCTACCTTGGTACATTCATGATCGAAATTCAATTTGTATTTCGACGGAATATCTATTTTCTGGCCTCCGAATATCGTTCGTCCATTGTTGGAGCTTCTGTGTCTGATTTGCCAATAATTTGTTCAGTTAAGAGCTGCAGGCCGTCAGGGTGAGCAGGCAGACAAGAACGGGATGTACTTCATTTCTTGTGCGAAATGGCTGCCTTTGTACCGTCCTGCAGTCCTATCTTGAACTGGTGTTGGCGGGAGTGGCCATCAACACTACTGCTAAAAAACCCTTCAAGCCAGTCACGGATGTTAAATATACCAGAGGTGCTCTACACGACAACATTCGGGGTGTAGCTGCTTTCAATTACACCACATAGCTCCTGAAGGGTACTTCCCGAGTTCCTGCATAAAGACAAATTTATTTGTTGACTTTAAAAAGTTAAAACATAATTCAGTGAGTTACGTTTCGATTGAAATAATTATTACAAAGTTTGTGTTATCTGAAGTTGTAGTTGCATGTATTCTATTATTGTACAGGTAGTCAGTTGCCAGGAGTCACCAACCTGCCAAGTCAATTTCAGTGAGTCTTAAACATATTAGTACGTCTTTAAATCAAGAAAAGAAACGTTTCGTTCTCCAGTACTTATGAAATCGTGTCATTGTTTTCTACTTTCGATCAATCATATTAACAAAGCCGAATGAACAACAAAAAAGGAGAAACATCTATTTTGCATATATGTTCTGCATTCTGAAGTTCAAACATTCTAATACCAAGTTGTAGCAACATCGGAATAGCTGCATGGTGGAGATTTAATATATCTTCTGGAAGTAAACATCGTAATACAAAAACCACATGTTAGTTAAATATTGCAATTCTAAATATTATTTGTTGTACATTAATCTGCTCATAAAAACCCAATCGGTAACAAAATTATTTATTATAATGGTATTAGATTATACGTAATGACTCTCAAGCTAATAAACTTTATTTTTAAAATTCAAATAAATCGTCTCGTTCACAAATACTTGTATCTTGGCCATCGATGACTTCAGCACTCTCCAAGTTTCACAGCCGCATAGAAGGACGCTTTTCACACTGGAGTTGTAAACACGAAGCTTCGTGTTGAGGAAAAGCTTTGTTGATCGCCAGATGGGTCCAAGGGTATTGAAGACTCCTGCAGCTTTTCTTATCCGAATGCAGATGTCCTGATCAGTTCCGCCTGCTGTGGTGACAGTACTGCCCAGGTAGGTAACGTTTTGAACTTCCTCGATGGTGTCCTACCGGATGGTGATTGTAGCTTCACTTGTGTGGTATAGCCTCAAACTCTTCGCTTCACGTTGATCTTCAGTCCCGTCTTCCTGGCTTCTTTGTCAAGCTCGAGTAGCTTCTCCTTCATGTCTGTGTGGCATTGCGAAATTAAGACGATGTTGTCTGTATAGTCAATGTCCTCAAGCTGCTCCATCAATGACCACTGCAGCCCTCTCTTCTACTCTTTTGTGGTCTCAGGCATGATCCAATTAATAACAATCAAAAATAAAAAAAGGTGATAGCAAGCACCCTTGTCGAACTCCAGTTGTGATGGTGAAGGGTTCAGTCAAAGAGCCGTTGTGGACCATTTGGGAGGTTGATGGTTCAAAAACCATCCTGATCAGTTCACTTAAACTTAAGAGCTGTAAAACATAAATAAGGTTAAGCCAAAAATATTTTTCCCGTCCGGAATCATCAAAAACACGAAGCTGGTTGTACATATTTACTATTTGTCATTTTTTGTCATTTTCCAAAATATAGTTTATGGCTCTTTTGCTTTCAATAAAACAGTAGAGCACTAGACCTCCAATAATTCAACTTAAGTGTTCATGTAGAGTGAGCGAAGTGAAAACAGTAGTGACAAATAACCCATAGTTCCAAAGGAGGTTGAGGACGGTTTTCGGTGATGTTTACATGAGGTATGTACTGTAACTACAAGCGGTTTGTGCTGTCGAGTGCGAACGAACCACCATGGCAAATTCGGCCAATATCGATATTTCTTCACTCTTTAAATTCAAAAGATTAAGAGCCGCCCTCTATAAATTTCGACTATCGTCATTTGGACGAGAAAAAATGAAATTTCTCAAACTTTCTCAGATAAATGGTCTACATAAGTGATTCACAAAAATATATTTTTTAGTTCAATCAGATTTGTATTTTAGCGCTGAGACGACCATCTTGGTTTTGCCCCTCTGAAAGGGCTTTCGGCGGCCATTTTGGAGTACATTTTTAACAATTTGCCATACCAAGAAAACGTTGTAAATCCGAATAAAAACCCATTAATCGAAACAAGCAAATGTTTCTGGTTACGTTGAGATGCAGTTTTTAGGTTTCCATTAACATCTGATTTTTTTACAGAATTTTAAATCTATTCGCTTTTGAGCAACTCGTGAAGCGCCATAAAAATAACACCTCAAATTTAAAAACGCTCTTGCAACTGTTCATAAAAGCAACGAGAATGAGAAGCCAAGCATCTAAGTTCTGAAAAATCCAAACACACAGAAGTGCAAAAGAGTAAGTGTATATCTGCTGCTTCGTGTCTAATTTGTACATTTGGCCAAATAAAAATATAGTAATTCCGGTTTCTCATCACCACAAGAATTTCAAAGTAGCTGCCGCATTAACTTGTTTTAAAATTTTTGAAATGTGGAAAATGTATGGAAAGAAGTATGTATTATCGATCTGCTCCATGAGCTGAACCAAAATAGTTCGTTTGCTGTGCTTCCGGAGCTGCAGAAAAAAAAAGTAACAGTAAAACCTGATGCCGTGTTTAAATTTAAAAAATTTCTGATGAGAAACAGGGAATTTTTCTTTATTTATTCTAATGTCAATATTCTTCTTGTACGTACAGTAGCCATATTTGGATTTTCAAGTATCTTTATTTTTAAAGATTTAACTTTAATTGAGATGATGTAATGACAACAATTAATGTACTACTTATGCTATATTGTATGCCGAGTGATATTTTCCTTGGTATATTTGCAAAATAGTTTTTCCACAGGACTATTGCACATTTGACCCTAATTTTGTATACAACCATGCCTTTACATCAACTTAGTTGACCATTTTTCTTTTTACAGATATAACATTCACTGATGGAAAGCTTTCTTTGGGCGGAAATGCAAATGTTGAAACCAAAGTACCTTGGAAAAGATGTTTGATACCAAATATTAAGTCAGACCGATTAAAGTTCTTTAATGCTGTTACAAAAGAAATCTACAAAGATAAGCCCTAGCTGCAGCTTATTTTCAGAATTTGATGGTATTTCTCTCAAATTACTTCAGTTCTTAGTAATTATTGCTTCATGTAAATATAAAAGTGTTCAGTTTTATATCAGTGGCTTTAATTTCACGTTCCCAGAGCAACGTGAAAAGAAAAAGTTGCAACTTTCAGATAAAAGCAGAAATGTGTCAAACAGAAAGGAGGCAATGATGAGCAGACACACACACAGGAAAGGACAAGCAGGCAGAGGAAGAGGACACATCTAATAATTCACAAGATGAAGATGAGGATGCAGAGAACGAAACTACTGAAAACCTTATAGTTCTGTCGAGCTGAGAACTAAAATATTTGCAAAAGCTCATCTAATATTGCGTATTAGCCATTTATTACAAGTTTGTTAAAGGGGAACTCTACATTTTTACAACTTATTCTTGTGATAAAGTTCACAGTACACTTACCTTGTGTTTCTTTGCTATATCTTGCACCACAGCCGAGATACAACTCTTGGAAGCAGTGACAAATACCCGGCTTGCATGCCGCCATCTTGGAAGCTCTTCTGAATCAGCAACCAGAAAGCAGTTACCGCTCGTGACGTCATTGCGTGCCAGTGTTGACAAGCAAACAGATAGATAGAGCGAAATTTGAAGAAATTTTGATTGCTTTTAAAATTCATTTTAAGAAAACGCTCTTCTTGTAAAAAAAAATGCCGCACTGCATGGTGCCCGGTTGTACTAATGGCTCTAGAAAGACCAAAGGGACAGACATATCTTATCATCATTTGCCTCGAGACCAAAAGTTAAGAACAATCTGGATCTCGAAAACAGGCCGTCAAAATCCTGGAAAGCAGAACTTCAAACAAGATTATTTTGAAAATAATTATAAACACCTTTTAGGACAGAAAGGAAAGAAAGTATTGAAGGAAGGGTCTGTCCCAACCGTTTTTCCACATGTAAGGCAACAACAAGAACAGTTTAACACCGTACAAAGGCTACGAAAACAAGCAAAAAAGAGGGAAAGTACCTTCATGTCGTTATTTTTGTTAGCTTAATTCATTAACAAATAATCCTTTCAAGTACATATATAATTGATTAGCTGAATGTAAAAGCATACCGTACGCTTTGAAATTTTTGCGAATTTTAGGGAAGTCACTATAATCAATCTTCTCAAACAATTTTACTCGCAAAAATTAAAGTTTGTCAAAGTTTGTTTCGTTCGCCTCCCTCGTTCAAGAATCACCAAAAATTATTGAAGGTCATTACATTAATGTCGTTGTACGGCAAGCTGGACTATGACTTTATTGTTGTTAAATTTTATATTCATTATTTTGAAGAATTTCATGTTTTAGTTGTCATTCAGGCCAGACATTTTGTATTAATTGTTTTACAGACCCAGCGACGTGATTTTGCCAAAATAAAATCGGTTTTGATCGCTTTTTATTTCTCCCGACGAACTCCCAGAGTGATCTATTGCTGTTGAAAATAGTAAATGCAAAGTGGAAATGGAATCTTAATTTTTATTTGCTTATATCATTCAGGAAATCGAATAAAGTTTTATTTCATTAACTATAAGCAGCAAAATCTTTGTCTTTGACAATAAATAAAGCGGACTCAAACAACAAGTACAATTGAAATATCGTCAGTGCAAAACCATTGATATTTTTCACTTTAAATTGCCACGGAAACAAGTATCTAGTAACATAGTAGAAAAAATATTCATCCTTTCTTGAACGTATAAAAAAGAAAAAGCTGCAATTGAATGTAGCACGGTTTCATTTTGAAATTATATTTAACTTCTAAATTCTCTTGGTCAGAAAACTCAAGAAACTCAGGTGCTTGTAGGTGCTTGCTTTTTACAATAAAGGAGACGAACCGTCTAGGCTGTTTTCAGCAAACGCTAATTAGTTTTTGATATATTCAAATAGGTTTTTCTAAACACGTCAGAGCTCTTTTTTTAGGGGAAAATCACTATACTTTTCAGGAGGGGGGGGGGGGGGGGAGGTGGTTTTAAGTTTTTGACAACGACAAAATTTGTACTTAAATATAAAAAATTACATTTTTACAATATCCTTAAACATTTAAAAATTTTATCAAATAGTTCATAAATAAATAAATTATTACATGTACTATTATATAACTTTTATTTTCCTAGAATTTCAAAAATAAATACAACATTTTCCAACCCTCTATAACATAAATATAATACATATCTCTTATAGATACATTTTATTCAAATTTAATTATAAAACAGACATAAGAATGCTATATCTCTTTAAATTTCAAAAAATATTTTAAGAAAGCCTGTGTATAACTTTCTGTTTCGTTGGATTCTGAGGGAAACAAATCATCTAGATAAAAAAGTTGAAAATAAATATAAAAAAAGCTGAAAAACAATGAAGGTAAGATTTTTCTGAACTGTTACTATATTTCGAGCGACCACAACCGGTCTTCATCAGGTCTAAAGGATAAATTTACATTGTCATGAGTAATACATATTTGTAAACAAAATATGATATGGCCTGTCAAATAAAAATTTAGAATATAAATGGCAGAAAAATAATTAACATAAATAAAAGTTGTATGATATGGCCTGTAAAATAAGATTTGAAAGGAAAAGTTAACAAAATGGATAACGATGATGCAGATACTAGAAAAGAAATATGAGTATGAGATGAATCAAAATGTTTAAAAATATTCTCTTAATACTTTTAATACCTACAAGGTTTTTAGCTAACTATACAACTCCCATTATTAACAACATATCACTTACTGTTATATTAAATGCCAATTACTTATTTACATCCTTACATATAATTACATAAAGAAAAAAATTACAGTACATATTAGTCATTTAATTCAAAGGGAAAGGTAATGTCTCAAAATATTCAAATTTTTAATGGAAGGTATAAAGCCAAACTGGAAATTTCGTGGGTTCACGGAGGTGGGAGCGGTGAGATAAGAATATTATTTTAAAATACCATTATACTCTTTGTTTGCCCTCCATAATTTTGCATATATATTAAGCATATTATATACAGTATCTATTGATAAAAAAAAACAATACTTATCAAAAATTCTGAATGGAAAAACAAAGAGTATTAAGGCTTATTTTGAAAGTGGCCTATAACATGTCCACATTTTACATTGGTATTTTCTTGTGGATCATATGGTGTAGGCTAATTTTACAGTTTAAAAGCTACATGCAAATTCTGTATGATTGGGATTGTCTGAACGTGATACAACAAAAATGATGATAACACAAACATTGTCACACTTCACTCAAATAATTTGCAACTTCAATTGAGGGTGGGATAAGACTAAATAATGAAGGTACACCGTGAGCAAAGCCTTATAATATCAATCAAACAATCAATTAATACTTTATTTTGTCCTATAAATACAGCATAAACAAATCTTACAAGAACAGCCAAAGCCAGAGGCTTAAATGGCTTGGTCAGCCAAACTGGAAATTAATAAAGGTAAAGGTAAAGGTTCCTTTATTTGACGTCGGTAGTTCATTCAGTTTGTACAACTGGTATGAATGGAAGCCGACGGTGCGACCTTTACCCCCTCCCTCCGTCAGTACTCCGTTTTACGCGGGTATTTAAAGCTACAGCTACACAGATCAGAGGAAAGTCGGAACAGACATTGGAGGCACAGAGAATCGAACTGGGTACCTCCAACACAGAAGGCAGCGCACTTACCAACTGTGCTACACGCCTGCTCCTATATAGTATATAAAGTATAAAGACAGATGTTGAATACTTGCCACTCTACAATGAGATGTGCTTCATCAACTACGATCACTTCAACGCAATCCAACAACTTCTGCAATTTTCCAACAAATCTGAGTGGCAATAAATTATTCGACATTTCGAATGTCATTTAATTCAACAACTAATTATTCTTTTAATGTTCCGATGACAACGTGGAGAAAAAAAAAAACTCCTAGTGCAAGAGCCGTCGGTAAATTCTTGTACAGTCAAGATCAAAAAGTACATGGTGAAATTCCATGTATTTTTCAGAAGGGCACAGTCAACTGGCCACCCCTGGTAGACCCTTGTGTTTTTGACATGCGGGAGAAACATATTCACATCAGCGGCAGTTTAACAGAAGATTTTGCAGATTCATCAAAAGGTGTTATGATCGTACTTTTATCAGTTATTCCAGTTAACAGTTTCCAGTTAACAGTAAGTATATTCAATCTTTTTAGGCTTATTAATAGCTAATTACCTATTTTACTGTGCGATGTTAAAGTATGGCAAAACACCTTTTTTTAATTTGTCCAACAGCTTTCAAAAGCAATGCAAACTTTGGCCAAAAACGGAACCACACGATTTTGTGAATTCAGGTGAAGTACTTCACACAAGGTTATATATAAAAATGACAACAACCCCATAGGAGGTACTACAACTGTTCGTTGATCAGTCAATGCGAAGTGTCTTCGACAGAAAATTGGTTGATTTAAACCACTTTGTGTTACATGACGCGCTCAAAGTAAACAACACCCGACAGCATGAGACAAAACGGAATTTCAAACTTTGGTGAGTCTGTACACTATATTACTTGTAGCATTTAAGACTTACCACAAATGTTTTTTTTATCATAATTTTGTAACATTATTCCTTCTCGCTTTGAGAATGTGCATTTGTTGTTTCAAAGTGGTGCCCCAGTGGAGAAAATTTTGAGTTTGTTGGTGTGACTAAATCATGTTTCTCACCTCGTCTGTGAGTTGACCACTTGAAAAACGTAGTTTTGCACCAAAAACATTAAGAAATCGATAAAAATGATAAATGATGAAAACTAGACACAATCTGTATGTTGATGTAAAAGTTTGTGACTAGAACACGATATTTTATGAATACTGTACTCGTCAAAAGAAGTGAAACTTGACTTTCAGACAGCCGCCATTAGGGAAATTTGACCGTTAGTCCATTTTGGATCTATAATTTTCCAAAACGAAGGAATTGGAAGAAAAGAAATATAGTTTAGTTATCAGGATGGGATATCAAACTTTTGGGCAAATTTCAAAAGAAATCGATTTTTGAACCCAAAACTATGTGGTCGATTTTTAGGCGGACAGCCTCTTAAATTTTTATACATATAAATTAGGTAGCACTGTAAAATCATTAATGCAATTTCTTGTAGATAGGGAAATGTGTTGCGGAAATGAATGAGATGAGAGAGTTAGCGAGATAGGAGAGAGAAACAGGAAGAAGCCAAAGATAGAGGGCAGTATTGCCGTGGCAGAAAAATCAAACATTGTATCTTAAGGTAACAACATCATTGCATGAAAAATCAGCATCGTGTAACAGGGTATTGCAAACGATTTTTAATGAGTTGGGCAACATATTGTGCAGATGCGACCAGGGAACGCTTTTTATTGCAATGTCGGTACACGCGAAACACACGCCATTGTTTCATTAAAATTTGTCTGGTACCGATGCTTTTCCGTGTATGTCAATATGGCGGAGAACAAGAACTTTGTGCGATCACTGTTTGTTTTAGACATTTTAGAGGAAAAGAAAAAGAAGGAAAGAGAAAGAGTCATATGGACGAGGGAATGACTCAAGCGAAGAGAACAAAGACGCGCTTATTATCCTGATGCGCGAATTGGAGTTGGAATATGCAGCATCCTTTGCAAAATACCTCAGGATGCTGAAATCAAAGTTTGACGATCTAAAACAAAAACAAACACCATTAAATTTCTTGGAGTATATATTAACGAGCACCTTACTTGGAAAGATCGTATCAATAATGTATGTAAACAAATTTCTAAACCAATTGGAATGTTATTCAGGTCCCGTTTCTATTTATTTTCCAGAACTAAACTCACTTTGTACTACTCATTAATTTATCCTTATATATCACTTATTGTAACTCTGCATGGTCGTCTACATATGTAACTAACTTAAACAGAATTTATTGTTTACAAGAACGGGCTGTGCGAGCTATCACCAATTCAGACTATAGTGCACATTCTCTGCCCCTTTATTCTCCGAATTAGCAATTTTAAATATTTTTCAAATCAACACATTTCAAAGAGCTAAATTTATGTACTATTATTACAACAGTCTGTCGACTCCGTTGTTTTTCAATTTGTTTAATACAAATAGTCAAATTCATAGCTATAACACCAGAAATGTCAACAATTATCACACGCATCATCGCCGAACAAACCTCAAAAAATTCACAATTCTTAATCAAGGCCTGAAAATTTGGAACTCCCTCCCTACTACAATCACTACTCTGTCTAGCTTTTCTATCTTTAAAAACAAACAACTTGAATTTTTACTCAAATAATTAAAGTATGATTGGCCAAGCCGCACACACGTAGCACTGTCTTAATATATTGTTCTTATGATGTTCGAGGTGGCCTCAATTATAAGCCTGGTGATTTCCAGAGGTCATCTCGCCGTACATTAAACCATGTAAAAATACATATGTATCTGTTGCCACTCTAGCTTGTCTGATTACTTAATTGTAAGTCTATGAAATCATGAGCGCTTGTTTGTGTTGCTGTTTTTTCTTGGGGTTTATTTATTATTCCCACATATCTTTTTTTTTTAACTTTTCCAGAAACTGAAAAGCTAATAAGTAAAAAAGATACAAAATAACATTGATTAAATATAAAATAAAGAGTTGAAAAATATTATTATCGTTTGAATATTGTTTTCCTTCCATCTGACCCATTTATTATATAATCAATCATCAAAAGACAGAAAATGTAGGTAAAAATTAAAAAATTCCCACTTGGGTCTAAGGTTTACCAGTCTTCAAGGAAATTCATGGCAGACATGCAGCTTCTTGCTGATAGCAGCATTGAGCAAGATGAACCAAGAAGCACATTAATTGGCTCGCCTGATGTTTGTAAAGATCAGAGACAAAAAGATGCTCAGTGGAAAAGGAGGAGGGGTAGCAATGAAGAACTAAACATTAAACGGTCATTGATGTACGATGCAGCGATTCAGTATAGGCAACAAAATCCAGGTCCTGCCACCCAACCTCTAAGTGATGAAGACATGTTTGGGCAGTATGTAGCTAGTCAGCTAAAGCTGCTTGATAATTACTCGAAGCTGCAGATAAAAGCCCAAATAAAGTCTTTTTTATCGCATCAAATGGGGAAACGAGCTCAGGTTGTTCCCTAAACTCTCATTTTGCCAGTCACAGTTATGGAACAATGGGTAGTTTTTTGCAGGTGTATATTTTCATTCATTTACAAGGGCATCAACAAACTTTTACAAACCGATATTAATATATTTGAAGTACTGAATGCAGTTTGTACTATGAACAAAATTCAAAATTTCCAGAAATGTGAAACTTGTTTGAATTTTAACATAAATTGTTTTTTATATTACCAGAACAACTGCACTTTGTAGATATAAATCTTTTTTTACTGGAAATGGTGCATGTAAATAACGTTCTATTT
The DNA here is from genome assembly GCA_026546935.2 of Palythoa grandiflora. Taxonomy (NCBI): domain Eukaryota; kingdom Metazoa; phylum Cnidaria; class Anthozoa; order Zoantharia; family Sphenopidae; genus Palythoa; species Palythoa grandiflora. Next base: position 1,370 of record JAOCPT020586826.1, on the reverse strand, counting down.
ACATATTATCAATATTTGTACAATAATTTTATGCATTTGATCAGGGACAAGTTGGGAATATTTTTGTTTTCACAGAGGAGTGGGAAGCCTGAACTGCTTGCAAATTTCATGCAAATCTACCAATCAATTCTGGCAGCCATCCACTGCCAACCTACAGCACACTCATTATTTTGCAGAACTCTTCCTTCACTGCTTTTGCATCTGCTGAAAATTATGCCCATTTGTCATTTTTGAAAGATCTTGCCAAGGCACTGGAATCACCTAACCTTCTGCAAGTTCTGGAGCTTTAGCATCCATGGGCATATACTATGCACCACTACGTAGCAAGGTACCGCAACGTGACAGCCACTCTTTCTCCTGGACTGATAGTTGTTCTTATATTTGTTGATTATTTTTGGGCCAATGCAGTCAACAAAATCATCATCACTTTTTCATCATCATTTATTTCGCTTTTTCTTTAAATTAAATATGCATTTTCAAGATAATAATAAGACAGTTACTTCTAAAGTAAAAAAGAAAAAAACAAGTAATGTCTAAGATCAGGACACATGCTGTGAACATTCCATTCCCTAATGATCTTGTCTGCAAACAATCGACAACACGGGCTGGTAGTCGACACAAGTTCCAGTTCCGACACTATTCGAGAGCAGTAAATGCCCACAAACACTCATTCTTTCTGAGGACTGTCCCACTATGGAACGCCCTCCTGACTTATGTCATGAACTCAACCTCAATTATTGATTTTCAGAATGGTGCCACAAGCACGCTCATCTGGCAATGAACTGCTCCACCTGCTGTTGATAGTATAAGTTCACGTGGACATTGTTACCATCTCCATGCGTGAGCCCTGAACGCCCATTGCCGGATTAGCTTGCTAGTGGCAATTATCTAAATTAAAAAAAAGTAAATAAATAAAAATAAAAATAAAAAGGACATTAAAATCTTTGAAGAATCATTTAACTAATATAGAAGGGAGTGTTGGAGTGTATTATAGTGCAGGTGTAAGAAGCCATATAAAGTATAGGGCTGAGGCATATAAAAAAAGTACTAATAAGAAGTAGGCAGAGCAGCGCATAACCATTTCACAACTTCCCATACAAGGTTATCTTCAAAAAATAAGCTTATGCCTTTAAATCTAATTCAATGGGTACTCTTTATTCTGTATACGAAACCCTTTTGTAATGATTTTCCAGAACACTGCAAGGTACGTGGTTGCTACCGAGATTTAAAGGAATTGCTTGTTTGCCTTGCAAAGTTTTATCATTCAGGGCACAATGGGTACAAGATAAGGTGGTTTGGTGAGGAGTTTTTATTTTATGTAGCTTTAGGTGGATATGGAGCACCTTTTGGAAAGGATGACAGGTTGTGCG
>JAOCPT020586774.1:0-10460 GCA_026546935.2 Palythoa grandiflora | reverse complement strand
AATTGCCACATATTTTCCTCTAAGGTACAGAAAACAAAATGTGTGGTAAAGGCCATTTCTGGAACAGAGAACACGATGACCACAGAAAAGCTACTGTCTCTTTGCGAAGGAAATACCTCGGCGACGATTCCCAGGGCATTAACGCTATCACAACCTTTACAGCTTGTGGAGAAACGTCTTACGTAATTAAAAATATTTATAAGTTAGATAGGGGCAAAACATGGTATTAAATAACAAGGGTTAAAGGTACTGTTATTTGATAGGGACCATTTGTAGAAACAAGGGAAGAGTTCCTTTGATTGGGGGCACTAACTAGCTTTAGATGTGAAATAGCATTATATAGTTTATGTCTATTTAGATAACAATCACCAGGTCCAGTCTCAAACCCATGACCCTACTGGACCGAAGAAGCTGACGACGAGATAACAATAAGATGATAGTTAGTGATCGTCAATATTTATATGTAGGGTTCAGTGATTAAGGTATGTGTCATGAGTGACAGAGCATCTTCCAGTTACCAGAAGAAACCGGAGGTCAGGGGTATGTGATAGACAGGTGTTGTAGGCTTTAGCTTGGGGTACAAAGGGTATATATATTTTAGTGAGGGCCGTATGCTTTAGTGAGGGAATATATAGTAGACATCGGGAAATCAAGGATAGCGACCCTTCAATATTGGTTAAGGTCAATTAGGGAGCTATTGTTTAGGCGGCAGGAGTCGAGATGAGAGTGTCATTTACTTGCATGGAAATAAAAAATCGAGTTAAAATGAATTAATACGAAGAGTGTGAAATTACTGACAAATAATCTTGGATTCATGAGTCAGCCGGATAGCCAGGTGATAAATATGCAACATTTCTCGCCAATAGATTGTACTGTTAGGGTCGGACCGGCTGGGGAGGGTTAGGTAAATCCAAACACAAAGGTGGATCGAAATATTTTAATTTGGGGGAGAGGGGGTAGGGGGTACACTCGATAAATCATTCGAGCACCCAAAGAGCACGTTTCCACGGGTATTATTTTGAAATCGGGTGGTGTCAGTGACATAGCAGTTCCTGTATTTTCTTTTAAACATTGTCACGTGAAAAATTCGAGACGATGAGTATTTCACAATCTTCAATTGATTCTGGAATACGTGTGACTAACTTGCCAACGCATTTAAGAGTTGTCTTTCTCAATTAGCCTGCTTGCGAGTGGTTGGATGCTTTTTAGCGCGGAAAACTCAGGTCACGCGTTACAGCCATCTTTGATTTCCTGGTTGAGCGGTATTGAGAGCGACCGGAAAAACGAAGGGAGTAAGGGGGAGGGGAGGGGGGGAAGGGGAGGGAAAAACCATCTGCCCCCTCTCTCCCACTTTTTGCTCTCTCCCAATATCGTTCGAGCACAGAATCAGTCCAAAATTGCAGCAACACGATGCCGTGTGAGATTTCCGCGCTAAAAGAAACGTCCAACTGTGCCTGTATCTACATTGACCCAGGTTATTATATTATATTAAGAGAAAGCTGGGGAAGGTGTGAATAAGTTCACGTATCGGAGGATTTTGCCTTAAAAAGCACATAGAATGTGGATTTTCAAGAGAATCGCATAGTTCACCATATAACGCGCATGCTGATTGGTTAACTACAGTGGGTATTTTTGTGGAATACCCACGGTTTTATTAAAAGCAGTATGATGATTGGATGAAAAAAGAGTGCGGATTTCGAGAAACCTATCGTCAACGCAAACATAAAATGAAAACGTTCTTTCGACGGAAAATAAAAATTGTGAATGGCAAACTCTAAATTTACTACTGAATACGAAGAGTTTCCCAATTTTGAGCTTAAATTTCCGTTTTTAGAGCGACTAAAATAACCGCTAACTTTAGCGAGCCACTCGTCGTCGATGACTTGAGTTTCAAATAAACAAGACAGCTATTAATGTAATAGAAATGGATATAATGTCGGAAGACATGAAAAATGACAACAGTTTTGGCAAGCTAAAAGTGGTCCCATTGTCTGAAAGTCAAATTAAAGAATTCAAAGAAAATATGGTAGCGAAAAACACATGAAAAGCACTGATACTGTCGTTCGACGACTGCAACAGAAATTTCACTTAGCAAAACACGGAACCAAACTTCAGCTTAACAACTGAAATATCAAAAAAGGATATAACGGATGCTCCTCAGCTTCTGAAATGTTTTTTGGTCCAAATAAGGCAAACAACAAAAGAAAATAAAGGAGAGGAATACGAACCTAGGCCACCACTGTTGGCAATAACAGTCTTGCGAAGATGATGTCAACATTGCCAAGATGGCTGAACTGAGCGGTAAATTTACCAATACTAGCGAGCACAAGACGTTCATTTAGACCCTTCACGATGAATTTAACCCACTTGAAATTTATATCTGAGCTAACGGGACATGCAAACACTGACTTCCATTGCGAGTTACAGCCATAACACGCTGGAAAAGCAGCGAAAAATGTCAAACAAGTTAGCCAGATTCAGCAAGTCAGCAGCAGCCATGCAGCGCAACAACAACTGAAGCAACAGTGCCTCAGAACCAAATTCAGTTCAGTTGTCCTTGGTCCCACAAACAAGCGTTGCAGGTCCGCCAAAAGACCAGAATACTGTTTCCTCAAGTTACTTGACAGGTGCTTTGGGAGGTTTGTTCAGTGCTGCAACTGTTAACGATTCCACAGTAAATGTCGCCATTCATCAACACCCTGTGTAAATAAACCAACGAGCCGGTGATATATTTTTCCTTCGGCTTCGACTCTTGCTTTGTTATTCTAAAGATGACCAAACCAACTTTCAGTTTTAAATTGTCCTCAGTTTGAAATCGTAACAATAATTGCTTTTCAGAAACAATATTGAATACTTACTTACTAAATTGACTTTTTTGACGACACATGTTTGTTCGATCGATAAAGGTTGTTGTGTTGCTTCATTAAACGATTTCATGTTATTCAGAGGTCACATTCATCGTCTTGCATTAAATCATTTTTTAGTCCTTGTCAAATAGCTGAGTTGTTGTCGGATTCCATTTTAACTTTAGATCTTTTCATTTTCTTGTTAGAGTAGACCTGAATGAATAACGAAATCGATCGTACCGGCAAATGCCTTGTCATGACTGAGTGTTGCACTACACTGATTGGCTGGTGAAAAACACAGCCGAGCGCAAGGGCAATGGATTCCCAACCTGACCGCCAATTTTTTTGAAGAAATACTGTAAACTACTATGCGATTCAAGGAAAATCCTTTGCTAAATTTCACTTGAAGAATCGATATCGCTCTCGTCGCGCATGTCTTCGCGTGAAATTTAGCGTGGAATTCCCTCGTCAGGCAAATGATTTACCTATAAAATTCCAACAGATTCGGGGGTCCTATAAATAGAGCGGTTTACGCATTCAACAAGAATTCGGGGACGGATTAAGTCAATTACGTATTTCTATCAATCCCCTAATAAAGAAAAAAAAAGTTAAGGTCACTCCAGCCAGCAAACCGTCAGACACAAGACTTTGCCCAGTTGCAATACCGGATTCAAAATTTAAGGCAATCACAAAAAATGGTAAAAATCTGTCATTCGGACCAATTCCGTTGCAAAGGTCAGCAGAAAGTTTGAAAATATTTTATCTTTATTAAATAGCTGATAAAAAGGTAGATAGTACACAGTCATCTTAATCATCCTATTTAACGATCAAACTCTAGTTAGATGCGAGCACTGCCACTCGTACAAAATACTGCTGCATCGTATTATTTATATTAACAAGAAAAACTAACGCAGATAAATGACGTTTCGACAACATCTTGCCATCATTATCAAGTGAGTTAAATTTGTATACAGCAAGGCTAAAATCTGCAACAGTAAGGCGGAATAAATCAAAACAAAGGAGTAGTCTATTGTTCTTAAACAACTTAACTTTACTGTATGCAAATTTAACTCACTTGATATCACGGACCTTACGCAAAGAGGACGGCAACACCAACGACGACGGCTCAGAAAAAAACACTTTCTAATTTGCTGTTTACTTTTTTCTGTATACCATCAGTTTTTTGTTTTCTCCGTCTTATGCTTTGTGAACAGAAAACAATTAAAAGTCCTTCTTGTAGGTAAATAAATACGTCCTCGTCTCCCAAGAACTCCAAAAAAAGGTCTTTTCAGGTTCTATTTCTAGCGACAACAACGTACAGCTCGATGCATTCCAACGTGCAGTCATTGTATTTACTATTGACAGTTCTTTCACGTTGTTGTCAGCGTCGCCGTCTTCATTGCGTAAGGTCCCTATCTAAGACGTCGTCAAAACGTCCTTTTATCAGCGTTAGTTTTTCGTGTTAATATCATTTCTAAAGTAAATCTTATAACATTTATTTTGCTGTATATTCTCTGCTGTACACTCCTTCATGAGAACTTGTTGTCATCCTGTGTGTGACGTATCATAAGTCGTGTGCTGCGACACTCTGTTGGAGATATTCCTTGTAAAGTTTTTCCTACAATATACAAGCAACAAACATAAGCAAAATGTTACACTGAATCGATTCATTTAGGCCCTGATTATATGGAACGGGCTGAGTTTTTCTACCGAGATCCTGGCTATCCATATAAACTCTGGCTCACGATATCACATATTCGTGTGAAATTGTATTACTAAATGTTAAATGGTGGAAAAATAATTTTGTTGTTGTTGTTGTTGTTACATGAAATAACGAGCTAATGTTATTTTTTCATTCCTCTCAACCTGGCTAGCCCGTATCATATAATCGAGGCCTTATAGGTAACGGTGATAGCTGTTCCACGAGGAATGTAGCATTCAGTTAGCCAGAATGGGACCTTGGAGCTTAAAGGGCACATAGCCACTGAAACGTCTATAACCAATAAGCAATAGACACCTCGCATTTTTGGTGGTTTTTCAAATCGAAATGTAATTCCGCCGAATCGCAGGAAATCCAAAAATACACAAAGCTTGACTACCAAGATTTATCAATCATTAGTACCGCGGACAAGTGGAAGAAATGGTTTACTCGTGTTGTAAGTCAATAGCGAGCGCCAGGTACTCTTTCATTACAAAATTTAATTTCGCTAATTAGAAAACAGTTCACTGAAGTGACGTAATACCGTAAACTATCAAAATAACGGACTGCCTAAAATAGCTGTGATCTGCTGTCAGGGGACAGAGGCGTGGTTGGCGCAGTGGCCTTTGAACCAGAAGGTCCCAGGTTTAACAGCCGGCTAAGCCGAGTGTTGAACATTTGTGTGACCTTCTCCGCCAAAGTTGACTCAGCTTTTCATCCTTCCGAGGTCGGTAAAATGAGTACCAACTTCAGCTGGGGGCTTTCCTGCGACGGATTAATAGTGTCCCGTCCTGAAGGAGTCAATGATTCTCATCCGCGATAAGCACCGGCTCCAATGGGCCACTTAGGCTCGTAAAATATTCAGCTTTAGCTAGCTGTCAGGGGAGAGAAACACTAAAAACGAGGGTTTCTTGCGAGTGTGATTCATGAAAATATCACGGATCGATTGGCGTTTTAGTGATAGTTTGGCTCCACTAGTACTGTCCGTTACACGTGAGTTTCGATGAACGAAAATGCGCCGTTAATTTGATTTTGAAGAGTGATACCTTCCTATCTTTTTTGATATGAAGGTTACGTACAAGTTACATGCAGATCCGCAGGACTACTGAAGGAGAGCTCCAAGAAATAGGTTGACGTGGGGCGAGGCATGTAAACTCGCAAAAGATCGCCAAAAATGGCGTCGCCGTGTCGTGGCCCTATTTTCTACTTGAGAAGAGGGGAATAAGTAAGTACATGCAGATCATATAGGGGCGATAAGTGCTGTAACCTGAAAAACAGCTTGTTTCTTGCTTTAAGGAAATTTTGAATAGATTCTATATCTTCACTTAGTACACGACTGAAGAGTTAAATTTCAACTGAAAAGCTTCTGAAAAAACAATAGCAAAAACATTACAATAAAATTGCGATCGAAATGTAATGATGATTGAAATACAATGGCAAGATAGAGTTCAATCAACGTTGTATCTGAAATATATTTAGTTTCACTTTTAAGATAAGGAGCCGATCAAATTAATATCCAAGTTAAACCAACCTTCTTCCCTTTTACATAACCTTGGACATAGTTTCTTCTTTCCAGTAAAGTTCTTTTCTGTTTCCGTGACATTGTTGGTTTAAGTCTAAAAAAGAAGTACACGTTACACTGTAATAATATACTGTGAAACATGGCTTTAAGGCGTACATTACGTGAAATATTCGAAAACCGTTCTTGTGTAAGTTTAAAAGATCTTTCAAGAACCTGTTACAGGCATTTTAAAGTTTTTCAAAGTCACATGCATGCTTTTTTTATGAGAACAACTTTATAAGAACGAGCCTCAAATTTGCCAAAATTTAAGAATAATTTGAGAACAAGCTCAGGCTGAGGCTTGATAACTAGGAAGTTTTTTTGGTAGAAAACAATACGGCATAAAACATAAAAAGATTCACTGTAAAGACTGCTCAACAAACAATGAAGGTAGTTCGCCTCTAAACTCAGCCGTACATCATTTCGTTTAGGGACAGTATCTAATAGTTTGGAGATAAGTATTGTCTCACTGCCATAAACAACATTTTATTAACCCACATGTCACCTAAGAGCTAATGTACAGCTTGTTTAACATGAACATTCAAATAACAAAAAATCAGACTGCAAGTAGCCAAGTTGGTATACACTTATCTGTACTATTGCTGCATTCATCTTACAATCAGGGGGACAGTAGAATACGGGGCTAGGTTTGGTTATAGCTCTCCAACTTATTTGATGATTTGCTAATTCTTTATATTTTTGTGGGTTGTACCTTGTTCTTCTCTTGATGCAAAAATTGAAAGTTATTTAAAGCTGCTTTAATAAAACGGAAGCATTTCGATGGGCTGCAGAATATATTGGTTACGAGTGTAACATAACAGCATAGTATCAAAGAAAATTATTCAAACCTTTTCTCTAAGTTGTCCGAAACCTTGGCTAGTGCCCGCGATTTTATTCGTTACAGCCCCAATTTTGATTTTCAAATCTTCTAGAAGTTTGCCTCATGCGGTATACGCCGCGGCAGAAGCATGGTCTGTAAGTTTTAATCATTACCACATTATCAAAGTTTAAAACTCAACGTTATTTAAGTTCTAAACAGCATCCATAGCCTCTGATAATTAACCTGCAATGGTGTGAAAACAACCACTGCAACGTCTGTACTAACACAGTAACCAACATACCTTGATGCAAATCTTGCCAGTATTAAAATGAGAAATGAAAATACCAACATTGCTGCCAGTGCATGGTAGTGGTACTGCTGTGGTACAGTCCGCCACATTTTCTCAACAGGTGCCTGAAAGTAACAGAACATTATTTCTAGTTATCAACTGAGAAGTCACACTTCTCTCAGACTTTGATATATATTGTATATGTTAATGAAATTATGCCAAAATATTTCCGACAAAGAGTGTATTTTGGCTATTGCCTTAAACACTTTTACTGCAGTATTAGCCTTGTTTAGGTAAAGTCCAGCTAAGTTGGTTTTCTTCTGGGGCGCAATGAATATCTGTTAGTATAGTTCTTATCTCTTAGTATAGTTCTTGTGACTGTTTTATGAGTACCTGATTAAAGATTAAAGAATATAGAGCTTACAGGTTCCCACAATTTTGGCAAAATAAAATTCCAGAACTTTTGAAGGAGCACACATGATTATTAAAATTCAAGGACCTCAGAAGTTAAAACAAAATGAAAACAATAAATGAAAGTACAGTATCTCAATGAGCCAAATAGCACCACAAGGAAAACTAAATGTAAAGTTTACAGTATTTGTGATTTTGCTGCATAATTTGTGTACCAAAGAAAGTTGAAAATGCGAATAAAATATGTTAATTAGGATAAACAAGCTTTATTAGCATGACCTTCATTACAGGTATCGCTAAAGCATACAACAAAACCAAGTAATTGATAGCTCCCTAGTCCCTATAGATCAACTGCTCATATGAAACTTCATTTACAGGACTTTCCAGGACCGATACTAACTTTGTAGGATTTCCAGACCTGTTTTTTCAGAAAGTTTTTTCCATATTTTTCAGGACTTTCCATATTTTCCAGAACTTTCCATATTTTCCAGAACTTTCCAGATTTTCCACGACTTTCCAGATTTTCCGGGACTTTCCAGATTTTACAGAACTTTCCATATTTTCCACAACTTTCCAGATTTTCCAGGACTTTCCATATTTTCCAGAACTTTCCATATTTTCCACAACTTTCCATATTTTCCAGGACTTTCCAGATTTTCCAGGACTTTCCAGATTTTCCAGTCCTGACTTTCTACATTTAACAGGACCTGTACATAGTGTGAACTTACAAAGAAAATTAAAAAATACTATAAGCAACATGGAACAATACTCACTGTATAGATATCAATCTTTTGGGCAAAGTCTTTTCCAACTAAATTAACCAGGGTGCCACGAGTATTGCTGCTTGCCAGGAAGTTCACAGCCAGGACAAATGGTAGCAGCAATCCAATGATGGTGAAAAAGAATCCCTTGAATCTTGCTCTCAGGTTATAAGAGCAGGCATCCCTGAATAAAATACAGGCACTACTCAGTTGTAAAACATGCTGACCTCAAATCATTATCTCTAATAATTGTCAGAACTGCAGCAATTAGCTGTGAGATAAATAGAGGCTAACTTACATAAATTATAATTACACTACTTTATATTATTACCCTTTCTATAAATTCACTAATTAAGTGAGTCTTATAGACAGGGCTCATTTATATTTTATAAAACACTGCCTTCTGTGATCAGAGTAGTAAAGGGTGAGGAGAATTATCCTTAAAGTGAATATCCTGCTTTATAGACAGACCTAATCTATATTTAGACACCGCCTCCTGTGGTCAGAGTAGTAAAGGGTGAGGAGAATTATCCTTTAAGTGAATATCCTTCTTTATAGACAGACCTAATCTATATCTAGACACCGCCTCCTGTGGTCAGAGTAGTAAGGGATGAGGAGAATTATCCTTTAAGTGAATATCCTTCTTTATAGATAGATCTAATCTATATCTAGACACCGCCTCCTGTGGTCAGAGTAGTAAAGGGTGAGGAGAATTATCCTTAACGTGAATATCCTTCTTTATAGACAGACCTAATCTATATTTAGACACCGCCTCCTGTGGTCAGAGTAGTAAGGGATGAGGAGAATTATCCTTAAAGTGAGTGTTCCACCTTATAAACAGACCTAATCTATATCTAGACATCGCCTCCTATGGTCAGGGTAATAATGGGTGAGGAGAATTATCCTAAGAGTGAATGTTCCGCCAACTAGACACACCTAATCTATATTTGGACGCCTCTTTCTATGGTCAGAGTTTTCCCACGGTCTGCTCAATGTAAATTAAAAATCAAGTTCATCTCGCTTTTCACTCTAAAATAAAATCAATTTTTTTCACGACCATTAACCTGTGTAACTGGAGGTCTGGTGACGAGTAGAAGGAAAAATCGACAAGACTACAGGCGACACGACCGGTAAATCAACAGTTTACACACGCACGCATAATTCAAAACAACGAATTCTGATTGGATGTTATTTTTGATTACTCGATTCGTCACACTCGTGCGAGTTGGTTGATGAGGCGAAACATTCACTTAAGACTAAGCTATGTGTAAACAAAATCTAATGTTGAAAGTTGGAACATTAAAAAAATCTTTTACGCTGCAATCTTGTTCCAAGGATTTGTTAGAATCACATCCGGGCTGCTATCATCAAAACTGATGGGTTCGATTTGGAAGTTAGCAATCAACCGAGCCATTGTTTCAAATTCTCTTGGTTCTTTCATAGTGCCGAACTGAGCCGTGAAACCTTCTTTGCCATCCTTGTTGTGTTTGATAAGGAGGTGCCTAAACTTGGGCCCTTTCTCCGGGGAACAATTCACAGAGAGGAAAAATTCCCTTACATTTGTACCTTCTCGCACTAAAAAGGTGCCGGGAGTCATGCTACTTCCAAGGCGCGTTTCAGCTGAATTTTGTGGTATTAAGCCGTGATAGTACGATGCCTGTCGAAGCTGAAAGAGAACAGAAATGATCAATTATTTTCGATAATCCTTGTATGCACTGGATATTAAACGTAAACTTGCTCTGATGAAATTATAGATTCTTAATATACACAAAAATTGTAAAGACACTATTTTAATCTCTCAAAAGAAAGCATTTTCTGAAAACGTTTTTGGCATATAAATCTAATGCCTGTGTTGTCATGTAACTTCCCTACGACTTAAATGAAAACCGCCTGACAAAGCCCAGAACTCATCTTTAACGCAAAGCCTCAAACTTTGACTTGCAATCCTAACTATATTTGCGAGTTAAGCTTGGGCGACCCATCTATTTGGTAGTGTTAGAATAGACCAGTTTCGCATTCCTAGTTGCCGCTGATTTAAATGACTGCAGATTCCTTTTGCACAGTGTTAGCCTC
>JAOCPT020586732.1:0-10460 GCA_026546935.2 Palythoa grandiflora | reverse complement strand
AAGGGGGGGGGGGGGAGGGGGGATGCAATTTCCCAAAAATACCTTTGCGTATAATTTTCGATGGGTGCATGTCCTTGTTTTTGAGTTTAAAAAGAAATTTGATTTTTCGAGTTTGCCATACAGGATCTTAAAAACAAACTTTTGCACACTTACGAATGTATTGTATCTACATTGATGCTTTTTAATTTATTCTAATTATTTTACAAACTTTGCACACTTACGAATGCGTTTTATCTGCATTGGTGCTTTTTAATCTATTCTAATTATTTTATAATTTTTTTATAACTTCGATGGGGTTAACTTCGTACTTTAGAAAGCATCTACACTTGGAAGGAAAGTCTTCCTCAAATTTAATAACATGAGTGATAGCGTTGCGAATCGAACTCATGATCTCTGATTACCGGTCAGATGCATCAATCTATACATATTATATTTTTACAAAAAATTCGAGGAGATCTACGGCTAGCGCTTCTCAATGTTTTTACTAGCTTATAATCGACTTATCTTTTTCTTTTTCGTTAAGCTTAATTAAACGTTCGTTTTGAAAGTGTCAGCCAGTTTGTACGCTACCCTAATTACATTCCAAATATTTTTTCTATAAACGGTAAAGCAATTTTTAAATTTACTTTCAGCATTTACAAACAATTTTATAAATATCATTTATAATGTTAATATATAGAACCTCTTAAAAAATGACAGCGACTTTATTATTCTTTGTCTACATTCAAATTAGCCCAACTAAAATCGTTTCGGTTAACATATTCTTGTGAAAGTTTAACTCAACGAGGCTAGTAGTGCTAATTTGAATGTAGAGACTAAGGAATATTAACATCACCATCTTTTTTGCAAGGAGTCTATAATGGCTAGTCTAGCAGTTGTCCTGCAACTGGCTTGAAATGACAACTAAAACATTATTGCAATTAAGCTCTTAAATACGCAAGCCCCTGGACTCCCTATACAGGTATAATAGGCATGCTTGTCGGGGTCGAAATCGCCAATTGGTTATTTTTAATGCCGATGTTCACGGCGCAAGTTTTGCCTACAACTGTCGCATGCAACTAGCTCATAACATATTTAAGCAGCCATTTACACGCATGTAACTTTTGGCCTTATAAAGTGAAAAAATCGTATGCGATTCTCTCCGCCCGCTTTATGGCAGAACAACAAAAATATGGCGAACTGCGCTACTAATAATTATAACAATTGTCGTAGAGGCAAAAAAATGTAAAATCTGTCCAGAAAAAAAGAGTGGTTGAGATGACGAACAAGTCATGAGATTTTTCTAGAAATTTTACAAGAGCAAAAACTTGTAGACCAGGAAAGCTACAGAAGATATCTTCGCATGGACACGACAACATTTGAGGATACGTCCTTCTTCCTCTTTGCCGCCATGTTGAAAAAACTTATACCGCAAAAAACGCCAAAATTGCATACAACTTTAAAACGTTTCAAAATCCTACAACTTTTTTTTGAGTTACATGCAATAGTTGTAAGCTTGGTTTGCACGATACAATTCGTGTTGTATGTATGACGAAAGCAAGTTACACGCAATAGTTGTAGGCAAAAGTCGCGCCGTGTAAAACGGCCTTTACAGGTTTTCAGAGAAAGATCAAGGATATTTTAGAAAAATGGTATTCTTAAGGGTGTAAAAACAAAACGAGCGAGTTTATTTTTTCTGTTTCCTCCTGTCTTTGTTAACATCATGCTATGAGGGATTTTGGGGGTCGAAAGTTTTCACGCCTTGGTATTTTTAGGGTATTAATTCAAATTTCCCGACAAGCATTCCTATTACGGGTCAATGCTGCGCAATACTAAGTTATCCTAGAATTTCCGCAAACGTCCGCGGGGCTTCTGAAGCTGGTCACTGGAACACTTCACTGTATGAGGAAGAACAATTTCCTCTATTTCTTCATCCTGGCAAAAAAAACCACAAAGACACTTGATTTTTTTGTAAGTTGCAGTAGAAATGGTACTAGCTTTGTAGTAACAAAAGTAGAAGTAGTAGCAATATCAATAGCAATAGCAAAGTAGAAGTGATAGCAATAGCAATAGTAATAGTAATTATAGTGATAAAAATAATAGTAATAGTAATGATAGTAGATGTTATAGTAAAAGTAATAGTAATAATAATAATAATAATAATAATAATAATAATAATAATAATAATAATAATAATAATAATAGTAATTAATGATTATTCACCGAAGTGAAAGTGAATGGTGGTGGAGATTTACCAAACCGCGAAGCGTTAAGGTAAATATTCACCACTTTCGCTGACACTGATACTGATACTCTAGCAGAAGCAACAGCAACAGCAATAGCAATAGCAATAGCAGTAGCAATAGCAGTAGCAATAGCAGTAGCAATAGCAATAGTGGTAGCAATAGTAGTAGCAATAGCAATAGCAGTAGCAGTAGGAATAGCAATAGCAGTAGCAATAGTAGTAGCAATAGCAGTAGGAATAGCAATAGCAGTAGCAATAGTAGTAGCAATAGCAATAGCAGTAGCAATAGCAGTAGCAATAGCAGTAGCAATAGTAGTAGCAATAGCAGTAGCAATAGCAGTAGCAATAGTAGTAGCAATAGCAGTAGGAATAGCAGTAGCAGTAGCAATAGCAGTAGCAGTAGCAGTAGCAATAGCAATAGCAGTAGCAGTAGCAGTAGCAATAGCAATAGCAGTAGCAATAGCAATAGCAGTAGCAATAGTAGCAGCAGTAGCAGTAGCAATAGCAGTAGCAGTAACAATAGCAGTAGCAGTAGCAGTAGCAATAGCAACAGCAATAGCAATAACAACAGCTATAGCAGTAGCAGTAGCAATAGTAGCAGCAGTAGCAGTAGCAATAGCAGTAGCAGTAGCAATAGCAATAGCAGTAGCAATAGCAATAGCTACAGCAATAGCAATAACAACAGCTATAGCAGTAGCAGTAGCAATAGTAGCAGCAATATAGCAGTAGCAATAGCAGTAGGAATAACAGCAGCAGTAGCAAATAGCAACAGCAATAGCAGTAGCAGTAGGAATAACAGTAGCAATAGCAATAACAATAGTAATTGCAACAGCAATAGCAGTAGAATAGCAGTAGCAATAACAATAGTAATTGCAATAGCAACAGAAACAGCAATAGCAATAGCAGTAGGAATAACAGTAGCAGTATCAATAACAATAGCAATAGCAGTAGGAATAACAGTAGCAATAACAATAACAATAGTAATTGCAATAGCAATAGCAGTAGAATATCAGTAGCAATAACAATAGTAATTGCAATAGCAACAGCAATAGCAATAGCAGTAGCAGTAGGAATAACAGTAGCAATAGCAATAACAATAGTAATTGCAATAGCAATAGCAGTGGAATAGCAGTAGCAATAACAATAGTAATTGCAATAGCAACAGCAACAGCAATAGCAATAGCAGTATAGGAATAACAGTAGCAGTATCAATAACAATAGCAATTGCAATAACAATAGTAATAGTTTTAACAGAGACCAACGGTATACAAAATATACTTTTCAAAGCTGTTCAAACTTAAATCTTTTTTACCTTTGGGCGATTGAGTGACACGGAATCAGGGTCAACTGGTGGGGATAAAGACTGCTCAAATACTTTGTTATCCCGGAAGGACACCTCCTTTGACCTCTGATTCGTTGCGGGCTTAAACATAAAGAATAGGTCTGAATTACAAGAGAGATAACAACTGGTAGCTTAAAATGGAGAAGGAAGTGAATGAAATGAGGTGCAGACGTTGAGATGGGTTTCCAGTTATTCCAATACAGAATTCCTGCAGCTCACGACTTGTTATTACCAAAAAAAAAAATCTTAACAACAAAAATGCCACAAAATGACGTCACTGCATTCTTAAAAATAAGTTGAGTCTATATTTTTCCTTAATTTCCTATCAAGTTAAAAAATCTATATCAGTTCATATTAATGATTTTAAGACCTCCAGCAGAAAAGTTGACGAATTTAAGACCATTTTAGATACTGATTTTGCAAAAAAATGAGAGTTATTATGATCCACGGAACCCTAGCCACCAAAAGGTGGGGAATTTTGAAACACAGATGGCATTTGGACCATGAACAGATAAAAGATTTATTCATATACCTGCTTAAACTAGTGAGCTTATATAGTAAGGTTATATCTATGAATAAAGAGTTCAAAGAGGGAAAGCAACCCTGTAGCTTGAGCACGAACCTGGCAACGCATGCGAACAGCCAATTTATCCGAAGAAGCACAATAGCAACCTCTGACAGCTGTTTCAACCTCTAAAGGACAGAGATTTAAAGCATTGCTTTGCAGTCGCCTCTAGAGACCAGCTATGCCGTGCTCATGAGTCAAAACAAGGACGAAACCGCTGTCCACGTACGGTTATTGTTGTGCCTCTTCGGGTAAATTGGCTGTGCGCGTGCGTAGTCACCCCTTTATCTATTTATAAATAAAGTGAGTCTGAGTGTTAGCAGCCACTATAATGGGCACTATGGCCACATGGGTAGTGGGTATTACCCCTTGTATCTACCCTTAAATAAAGTGAGTCTGAGTGTTAGCAGCCACTAAAATGGGCACTATGGCCACATGGGTAGTGGGCATTACCCCTTGTATCTACCCTTAAATAAAGTGAGTCTGAGTGTTAGCAGCCACTATACTGGGCACTATAGCCACATGGGTAGTGGGTATTACCCCTTGTATCTACCCTTAAATAAAGTTAGCCTGAGTGTTAACAGCCACTGTAATGGGCACTATGGCCACATGGGTAGTGGGCGTTACCCCTTGTATCTACCCTTAAATAAAGTGAGCCTGAGTGTTAGTGTTAGGGGACACAAACAATTTTCGAAAGAAATTCTCCCCGAATAAAAACCCAGGGCTTATACTCAGAAAACAAATATAGCAGTTATGCAACGCTTTTGATTGGGTATACCGGGGAATATATCACGCGTCACTTGTATTTTCCGTGCCCCGTTTGTATACATAAAGATTTCCACTATTATATCTAAAATGCTTTCTGCAGACACAACACTAGCCCCGAAAACAACCCCACCTCGAATATAAGTCCCTCCAATTTTAGTCCACCCCAAAACGGTTACAAGTAAATATAAGCTCAAAGCTTACATTAGGTATTAATTATGGTATGTAAACATATGTGTTGTCTCATTTGTTTTTACTTTAAAACAATTACATACCTTTATATGAACCACTTTAGTCTTGGCGCGCGGTGTTGAGAGTTTTTCTGAGTAACAGAGTAAGAATTATGAGAAAGGAGATAAGAAAGCCTTCCACTCAACAACTAAATGAATTTTGATATAAAACTGAGAGCTATCTGCGAGCTTTACTTGTTTTAGCGGTAAAATGCATATGTTAATACAGGTAATCATTCTACAGAGGCATAATCTATGCATGCGTTTTTAAATGCAGTAGATGCCTCATTCGGATGCTCAAGAAATGCAAGAAATGGTATTCATAGTTTATTGTATTCCCATTTTTATGACTACTATACATAAGCTTCGAATTACATCGAAACCATATCAACTAAAATATAACACAACAAATTGTGATCAAGAGTCATTATTAGGCCTAGAATTGTTTATTCCCCAAGTCTATTTAATTACCTTAGTAACAGACAATTATTAAGTCATTTTAGCACTTATAAGCAGGTACTTAATTATGATTGAACGTTACTGTGATCATTATGTACAATTACACTTGATGGCTTAATGAAGACTTGAAACAAACCTTTTAATTTTGTAACTCCTGACGAATAGGCAAAGTCGTTCTTCTATGGGGTTAAATAAAATGCATGAAGATTAGAATCTAGAAAGTTTTTTAAAGGAAAAAGGGTGAAGTCGGCTGTCAAAACAATAATTCGTTGCTGCATGGGCTTGTGCGTTTTTGTTTTGTAAGATGTGTTGAAAGAATGTTATTTATTTTTTTCTCAGCGGGCACGGTAACAAGTCGCGCGTTCTGATTGGCTCTCAGTGATTCATGAGCGGGCACATATTTTCCTATCTTTGACCACGGCCACATATTTTCCTATCTTTGACCACGGTCAAATATCATATATCCTTTGTTTTTACGAAAATTTTCAAAACTCACAAAAATACTTAAAAACAAATTTTAAAGCCACTTCCGAAATTTTCCGAAGATTTCCGAATATTTGCGAAAATCTTTAAAACTTACAAAATTAATCAAAAACCGATTTGGAAGTACTTTCGAAAATTTGTGAAGATTTTCGAACACTACCGAAGATTTCCGAAGATTCCCGAAGATTTTTAAAAACCAGAAAAAAGAAAAAAAAGTTATATGCCGGATCAAGGTCAGTAACTGTGACCTTGGTCTTGTCGGTCAGCATATTCAAGACCTCGGTCACAGTTTTTACCTACACGGACCTCCCAGACGGTAAATAACATATATTTATGCTGTATCGCCAAGTTAAATTACGAGTTTCAGTAAATTTTCTAACCAAAAAAAGAATTTCTTAGTCATCGAGTATTAGCCTGAGCTTTTTTGCTTAATTTTTTTTTCTTAAATTTTGGCGACTTTTTGCTTCGAGCTATGTTTTTATAGTTGTTCTTATAAGGCTGGTAAAGTCACAATCCAAACAGCAATTTCGCACAAGGGAAAGATTTACACGCACGCTTTATAAACTGAAGAACAACGAGGATCAAAGTAGCCAAAATTTAAGAACAATTTAAGAACAAGCTCAGGCTGAGGCTTGATAACTAGGCAAGTTTTTGTGGAAGAAAATTGACTAAAACTTAGCGATACAGCATAAAACATAAAAATAGTTCATCACTGCATGTAAAGACTGCTCAACAAACAATGAAGGTGGCGCAAGGAGTTTTGTTTTCCAATACCTTATTTTGTTTTATTTTTTCTTCACAGAAATAAGAACAAATTATTAAGAACAAATTGAGATTGAAATCGTCAAAAAACTAAGAACAATGAGCCTCAGCAAAATTCACTACACTGGTTCTTATCAAAAAAAGCGTGTATGTTTTACAAAAAAACTATTTAGATTTTCCAAGAAAAACTGTTACTGCTCAAATCAGTCTCTGAAAGCATGTTTGAAACAAGAATGTGGGCTAAATATCTAACCATTTGTCAGTTATGATAAGCTTTTGAACAACTTTTCTTGGCTCATACTAATTGAAGTGTTTTATTGGGAGTTGAGTTGTGCTTGTCAGTGTTTAAATACACTTGTTTCCAAACGCTTTAATTTCGTCTTTTGATTGGTTAACTTTGCATCAATAAAACAAACACACAATATACAATATGCTGATTGAACTAAAAAAGAAATAATCATGACTGACTTGAACGAACACATGTAATTTCTCCATTATTTTTGAAATAAAACGTTGCCATATTTGGCCTTAAAATTTAACATCAAAATCAGAAACAAGGCTCCATTTTGAACGCCTATTAGATCAGGGAATGGAATCGCCCAGAATAATAAATATAACATAAATTTTAATATTTTGTATGCAATCATCTTGATTCCTTTTAGTTCTATTGGCTTAGTGCTGGATTATAAATCATAAAAAGACCTGTTGTTCTCCTCTTTAGACGACTAAAACAAATTTAAAAACTACTGTCGCTAGTTGTTTACATATATTCGATCTTTGCTCAGTTTTCGTAAAATCAAAACTAAAACGATGTCAATTGATGATTACGTTACGAAAAAGGTTTTCTTACCGTGTAGTGTATTAAGTTCTGTTCTTTCCTTGCTCGTTGAAGCGAAAGGTTCGTAAACTTTTAGATTTGTGAAGACAAAATTTTTGAATGGCGGTCGAAATTTCTCAAGTCAGTGGTGTGAATCGTTTTTAATTTTGAACGATTTTCTGTAATCGGCGGAACCTTTCACTTAAATAGCGAGAATTGGTGCGGCACGAATTGTTTTCTCACTACAAAAGGTGGGAACACCATGCATTTACATAAAACTGTACGTGCTCCAATTCCACATAAACATGGATTTATCATGGCTCTTTCACCAGTTCAAAGGTTGACTGCTCTTTGCTAAAAGAAAGAAAATTTCGCTAGTAAAATAAAATTAATTATGCTATGGCGTCTACAAGCTTTAGTGATCACATTATCTTGATTCGAGAGGAACTATTCTGCAGCTTAACTTTCTAGTACCGATCATAGTTTGGATTTTTATTGCTGTCATTTCAATAACTTTCGATATTGGCTTATTATCGCTCAAAAGCTTCATAAAAAAGAAATAATTCCCGCAGATTAAGAAAAAGAAAACATGACAATCGCATGCAATTCTCTACAACGTGTATATCTGACGCCGCTGTCTTCGAAAACAAACAAACTCATCCGACAACCACACTTTGTATCCTAGCAACTTTGACGGTGTTTCTGACTTCTACAACCAATTTTAAAAACTGGGAAGCCATTTTAACATGAGCCAAGCAACTCTTGGGGGATTCATTAAGGTTTGTAGCGTTTTAAATAAAAACTTGCTAACGACCGTCATTTTCTCGCGCAAGCTAAAACATAAGGGTGTTTTTGGTGTAAAAATGTTTTTGTCTTTGAAAAATAGCTGTTATGGGAATTAACATTTTCTTTAAATTGGTATATTTGGAAACGTTTCTATCCGATTTGAAGCATATTAGCGACAACAGGAAGTTGTTTGTATTACAACAAATGATGCTGTTGTTAACAACGAATCCATTTACTTCACCTGAAATTACTTGTTTTTCTTTCGTCGTTTTTTTATAAAAAAGAAAAAAAAACACTCGTTTTACACGAATAGATAAACTTCTCTATTTTTTCTTTGTGTATCGTTGGCTTAATACTGAAATTAACTACTGTATCATTGCTTTTATTGTTTATTTTAAAGGCCAAAGTCGTTCTCAGACCACAAAAAGAACATTTAAAGAGGGTTAGATCGGTAAGTATAAAGATTTTTTTATTGTCATCATTAATAAACCGAAATCCAGACTCATTGTTCGGTTAAAACAACATCAAAACATCTAAAGCACTGCGTGTGGTTAAGGCGTACAGCACAAAATCGTATCATAGAAAGATTTAAGCTGCATAAAGACAGAAAGCCGTAAACATGAATTCATTTTACATCTTTCGAATACTTGTCAGCCAACAGGGGAATTATTGTCAAATACAATTTTAATATAAATATACAGCGTATATATACACATAAAACTATTATATAGTATATCTTATTACAAGTTCGAAGGCGTTTTACACTACAAAGCTTATGCAAATTTTAACATTGTTGATTGTTCTTTCTAGAATGGGAATAGTTTAAAATTTAATATTCTTGGCACAAAAGGTGTTGATTGATATTTCACCAAAGAAAGCTAGAAGGCTCTAAGCGGTGTTAAGCTAGTATTTCAGTTCTGCTTGAAGAGGATTAAGCCAGGGAATCGCCGTTGGTTATACATAACGGAGAATATGTCACATACAACGACAACAGCTAGGAATCAGCTTTCCCCCGGACCCGATTCAGATTCTGAATGTGTATGTGTTTTAATATCGTTAAAACTTGTGTTGTATTATACCTTATTTTACAGAAATGTCTGTACTAAAATATCTGCTCAAAAGTTAAGTTGAAATTGCAAAACTTTATACACTTTTTTAAAAGAACAGCTGCGCAAACTAGGAAAAAACTGAGACACAAATTTAAACGAGAACAAGATTGGAGAAGAAGCAAAGAAAACCCGACAACAAAAATCGAGGTTCATTAGTTAACTGACAGATATAGCTCTTGACAGTCTTGGCCTTTTCACGGAAAAATGTTAGTGAAACTTCCTAATGATGCTTTAAAAACGGTAAAAAAATTGCCATTGTTAAACTTAAAGTAGATGGGCTGAACATTCAGAGGCTTTAGTTTAGCTTAGCTTAAAATTAAAAGAACAATTTCTTTACCAAGTCGTAAAAATTTACAATGTGTAAAAATAAATAGAATAAATCCAAGTAAACAAAATGCCAATCCCAAAATTGCAGCTTATATCAATAGGCCTTATAACGATTTCAGACGCCATCTTGGCTGGTAGACAAAATGGCTGAAATCAACAGCATTTCTATAGAATTCCATTGTCAAATAATAGTAATATTATTCTAGTTTTAAAAAAGGTACGAATTAGAAACTTTAAACTTTAGATTGAGGAATCTAATGCTAAAATTCAAGGCCTGTAGCCGCACTAGAAAGCGTCACAAAAGGAGTTTTGAATTTTCCATACATTTCTCTGTAATATACCGCAACGATGAAAACTACAGTTTTGTGCTGTTATACGCTTTTTTTTATAAGAACAACTTTATAAGAACAACTTTATAATAACAACGAGGCTCAAATTTGCCAAAATTTAAGAACAAGCTCAGGCTGAGGCTTGATAGCTAGAAAAGTTTTTGTGGTAGAAAATTACTGAAACGTAGCGATACAGCATAAAACATAAAAAGATTCACTGTAAAGACTGCTCAACAAACAATGAAGGTAGTTCGCCTCTAAA
>JAOCPT020586697.1:0-10460 GCA_026546935.2 Palythoa grandiflora | reverse complement strand
ACATTTCTGAACAATAATTTTCAAAATTCAAATTTCCCATACATTTGCTTAAATTCGGTTGGCGTTCAAGCACAGGTGGTCCACCAAAGTATCGTGACGGGAGCGTGGGCTACCTGTGGTTTCGTATGTAATAATATACATCTTCAGAAGTGACCGTTAAACTAAGTTACAACAAATTCAAAACAGGATGAGGAAGGCTGGTAACTAGTAAATAATAAGTAACAAATGTAATATATCAATAAAAAAAAGATTTTCACTGTCAATATTTGCATTCATAGCAGGCTTTAAATCTCGGATAAATAAGGTTTCATTTATCTAACAATGCAGATCACAACGACCACAAGCTAAAATTTTGAAGTGATCCCACTTAATATCATGACCTGTAGATTTAATGTGGCTGGCGATCGCTGAAAACTGACCGTTATTAGTTAATGATTTCAAGTGTTCAGTTTTTCGGTCATGTAAGCTGCGTTTGGTCTTACCAATGCAAAATTTATCGCATTCCCAGCAACTAGCTTTGTAAACCACATTAGACATAAAAGATCGACTTACTTTATCTTTATAAGGTCAAAGCAATTATAAAACTTACGAACACAGTGCTTAAGCTGTTGAGAAACTGCCCTACGACAATAAAAATCTCTTTTTTGAGTACTGTAGCAACAGGTTCCTTAGACCTATTTTGGTGTTTCTTGATAACATCATTAATATTGTAATAAATAACAGACTTGGGGCAGCCATTTTGTAATAAAAGATATTTAAGATCATTCAAATTAGACTGTAACAAGAAAGGTGATGAGCAAATACGGAAACAACGGTTGGCGAGGGTGCGAATGAGGTTCATTTTGTATTTCCTAGGTGTAAAGGAATTTAATTTAGTATAAAGACTGTCAGTGAGCCTTTTCTTATGGTAAATGGAAGTAGAAAATGAATTGTTATGATTGCGCTTTTTAAAATAAAAACATCTAAAAATGAAATTTGTCTGTTATCCTCAAACTCGGCGGGAAATTTGATGCTGGCATGTCGGCTGTTTAAATAATTAAGAAAATTAACAGCATGATACTTACTAGGCAAACAAAGTAAAAGTGTCATCAACGTATCTAAACCATATGCAAAAACTACTACTGTTATTAATCTACAGTTATTTCCAAGCTAAAGATTTGTACTTCACTTACAAAGTTTAACTGCTTTTATAGATAACTGTTAGTCTGCGTAACTAGCGCAGGGGGATTGGGGAGAGTAGAGCTTCCGACTATATGGAATTGTTAATTCAATCAAACAAATCGGGAATCTAGACAAAGGAATGAATTCGGAATTTAGGCACGGAAATCTAATCCAATTCAATCCCGATAGCCATGTCGATCTGACATTTTTAAATACATAATAACGATTACATATCCGAGAAAGGAAAACATCGTTCGGAAATCCAAATTTTGGATTAAAAACGAGTCTGATCTTTATAGGTTGAACAATATTTCAACTTTAATCATGTTAAGGATGTGCACAAGCGCAGTTGTTTATAAAGAATTACAAGTCTCAAGAGGATTTCAGGCATTTAAAGTGATAAACAAAGAAATTAGAATAGTTCAAGGTCTCTGGAGACTTTGAGACCTTCGTTTATGGTTGGCTTAAAATTCTTTATGTAGTAAGCTTCAAGGAATTGTAAACTCGACCAATTGTCACTCGAATCAATCATCTCTACGTTCCCATGAAAGGCATTGAAAAGATGCTCTTTGAGGTTGACCTTGGCCGAGTGTCCAAAGATTTCCGGCAATTGGCTGTGAATCTCATGGCTCGGAGAAGCGCGAGTCAAAATAGAAATCTAATGTTAGCACTTGCTGCCATTGAGATTTCATCCTCGTTAGTTAATCTAAACTGCAGTGTCTCGGGTTCGGTTTTCTACCTTGGATTCCGGATTTTGTTGAGTGGCTTTTGGATTTCCTTGCCCGGAATCGGGATAACTTTGACCCGGAGTCTGAATGTTCTTGACTGGACTCCAAATTTCTTTGAATGGAATCACAATTCCATTGAAAGATTTCGGATTTCCTTGACTAGATTCTGGATTCCCTTAGAGTCCCAGTGATACTTTTGACTGGCTTCCACTTTCCCTAGAATGGACTTCCGGATTCCCTTGACCGGATTCCGAATTTTTTGGCATATTCCGGATTCCCTTGACCAGATTTTGGATTCCCTTGACTGGATTCCGAATTCCCTGGACTGGATTATGGATTCTCTTGACTGGATTATGGATTCCCCTTACTTAATTCTGGTTCCCTTGACTGGATTTTGGATTCCCTTGGCTGAATTCTGGATTCCCTTAACTTAATTCTGGTTCCCTTGACTGGATTCTGGATTCCCTTGACTGAATTCTGGATTCCCTTAACTTAATTCTGGATTCCCTTGAGTGGATTCTGGATTCCCTTGGCTGAATTTTGGATTTCCTTGACTGGATTCTGGATTCCCTTGACTGGGTTCCGGATCCCCTTGACTCATTTCTGTTCCCCTTGACTGGATTCCGAACTCTCTTGGCCCATTCCGGATTCCTCGACTGGATCTCCTGATTCCCTTGAGTGGCTTCGCGGTTTCCTTGTTTGGATTCTAGATTCCCTTAGATTTTGATTTACCACGAAGATTCTTCATTATTACTTATTTTGCTTTGCGAGCCTTACTGTAGTGTTAAGCGGATGAGAGTCATTGACTCTACCTGGACGGGATACTAATTCGTTGCACGTTAGCCCCCAGCAGAACAGCAGCTGGTACTCATTTTATCGACGTCGTAACAATAATGGAAAACTAAGTCAACTTTGGCGGAAAAAAATGTCACACAAATGTCCATCACTCTGCAAAGCGCTGTCTTATTCACTGTATATAACATATAACCACATAAACCATCTCACATATCCATATGACATTAAACCAATTTTGTAGCAAAAATGAATCCAATTTAATTGTTCTCTCCAAAATATAAAGATATTCTTTTCACCTGCCGGTAAAGTTTGGGACTATGATTATAAAACGCATTAGAAATCTTGTCATAATTAACCAAAAAAATGGTTTTTAGAGAGTTGAGATGATGAATAAAGTCAGTTTACGAGCTTAAGTGTCCCACTGGAGCCGGTGCTTTTCTCCGGTTTCTGTAGTGTTGATGAGAGTCGGATGAGAGTCATTGATTCCTCCAGGGCGGGACACCAATCCATCGCAGGCTGTATTACCCTCCAACAGGGTACTCATTTTACTGACCTCAGGAGGAAGGAAAGCTGAATCAACTTTGGTTGAAAAGAAGGTCACACAAATGTTCAACACGTGCCTGATCCGCATGACCTTGTAGTCGGAAGGCACACATCTTACTACTGCGCCAACCACGCCGACATCTTATTCATTGTTTTATAACCACATAAGCCATTCATATATCTCTATGAAATTACCAATTAAATTATTCCCTGCAAAGATATAAAGATAATCTTTTTGCCTACCGGAAAAGTTTGAGGCTTAGGATTTCAAAGCTCACTAGAAGTGTTGTCATGATTAACCAGAAAATGGTTTTTAGAGAGTCGCAATAACATGCATGTACCACCAAATTTTAAGTCTTTCTCATTACATCCCAAAGGAGCAAATCGAATTTTTCCTAGTTAACGCTTTAGCTAATTACCTAACTCTGAGAGAAGCCGCTTTTGTTTGATTCAGTTATATAATTTGACATGTGTTGTTTTTTCCATTCTTTTCGGTAAGCCACAAACATATCCATGTTAAATCATTCTATATACAGTAAGTCTAAGTCCTACCATAGTTTGGTTCTGGTTATCAGAAGTTCAGTCGGATGAGAGGAAAAAGCACAAAATTTTAACTATAAAGTTCCAAAAAAATATCTCGATAAGAATTTGGTCTTCAAAACAAGTCGCGTTTTACAGTAAAGGTAGTTGACAGCACTAGACGAAAGTGTTGTTAACTAGATATTTTCATCTTGAAACCGAAGGGAACAAAAATGCAACAGAGTCTAAAGGAAAAACAAGAACACTGTTATATTTTTCAAACAAATAAGGCTCGAAACTATATCATATCGTACCCAGCAGCTGCGATTTGTGTCAGGTTAATTTACTTTCGGTCTTTGCTTTCAGCAGCTGAACAAAGAACGTACAAAGTTTTTCACATTGCCAAAGGCCAAAATTTTTCCAGTTAAATTCCAAAGAATATTTTCAGAGCTATTTGAAAAACCGAAAACCATGACACCTTAAAAATGCTTTTCTCTTAATTTCAAGATAATTCGCCATAAGATAAGTGGGTATAGTAGAAAATTAGCCACGTATTTGCTATCGTAGGATTATAGTTGCCGACAAACAGAAGGAATGAGTTGAACAAACATTGGCGAAGGCTAATTATGAATTTGATATGTTGAGAGCCTCAAAAAAAGTAGAATTTTTTTGTCTTTTTCAGATAAAAAATCTGGCTTTTTATGCTTACTTTTGTTACAATGAAGAGAAATAAAATTGTACTGGCATAATTTTGGCTAAGACATTAACAACACATTCGAAAAATTGATTAAATAGGGTATTACCAATGCTCACAAAGTTCGAAAAGTTATCCTTTGATTTGCGGTGAAAATTTTCTGATAAGAAATAGAAACTATA
Organism: Palythoa grandiflora; assembly: GCA_026546935.2. Lineage (NCBI taxonomy): Eukaryota > Metazoa > Cnidaria > Anthozoa > Zoantharia > Sphenopidae > Palythoa > Palythoa grandiflora. The sequence goes on along the minus strand of JAOCPT020586697.1, from coordinate 5,838 downwards.
TTCTCTATAAAACAAGGAATTGAGAAAAAAATGAGTTACCTCACCATTGAAGTTGAAAAGTTGACTTGATATATAGGAATACTGTAACACTGAAAAAATTGAATGTTCTGTGCAATCAAGAGGAATCAAGCCTGTAGGACATATAAAAGGTACACAAACTATCTGTTTCCTGTCTTTCATTTCAAGAGCTGTTTCTTTAGTGGCTCAGATCTTAAAACTTGAATCGTTAATTTTGGGTATTTGTACAAGTCTAGTTAGCACATGTTGAGCGGAAGTGTGGATTAATTAAACTGAGTTTTTTTTTATGAAAAAGACGTCTATGGAAGGTTGCAAATGTAAAAGTTAACCTCCTAGAACAAAGATCTTTTTTTTTTCGGGGGTTTCTAACGACTTAAGAAGGTCAAGAACAAGCGAAATTATGTCAATATTTTAGTGTCGTAAGCGTTGAGCTTTTAGATTATGCTATTGAATTACTTCAGAGATAACAAAGGTTCTCTTAAAATATAAATTAGGAAAAAAAATCGTCCATTGTTTGTTGATTATTTATTTTCTTCTCATTTTCCCATAAAGAAAGAGATAAAAATAATTTTATAACTTGTTTAATGATCCAATTATTCTTTATATTAAAAGTTATAATTCCCTTAAGTTGCTATAACTTGGTCTTCCGATTTGAATTGTTACTGAACGAAGAAAATATTTGGATTACAATCTGACAAAATTTATTTCCTTATGTTAAACTTTGTCATATGTTTCTTTCAACTGTATCAAAATAATTACATTTCGCTTTTAAAATTGAGGTGAAATGACTTTGTAATGCTTCAACAAAAAAAACCCACAAATGTGTTATCAAGTGTGTTGGCAAAATTAAAGCAAAAAACGTGTAACCTTTATTGAAAAGTTTACAAAAACATCCTTGTTGTAATGGCCAAACTGAAACATACTGAAGAGAAGTAAAACATGAAATATACAGGCTGTTTATCAGAAATCTTTCCAATGTCTTTCTTAATTGAAAGTATAAATTAGTTTCTTTAAGTATTCACAGAACTAAATGTTACTGTCTTCAAAAAGAGAAATTATTCCGAGGTAAAACAAATCATCTGTCAGAATATTAGTTTAAAGTTAAAAAGGAGAACGAAACGAAAAAATCTTGGAAGTGGAAATAAATACAATAAATGCCACATTCGCCAAAATTAGGACTAACAGTAAAAGCCAAATGCGAAAAAATTAATTCATTGATGACCAAGCCTTGTGAAACTGTTAGGTTATATAGATAAATCTCGAACCTTTCAAGTTAAATTAAGGAAATGATTCCTTATCTAAAAAGGAATGGCATAGCATGCTCTTAGTTTTAATGGAACCCGATCGGGGTTTGAATAGAACAACACTGGTTTAACTAGAGCTAGCCACTATGAGCAAAACAAAATCCAGTTTGTTTTAAGTTTTAGGAAGACAAGATGTTTAGTCAAAAACCGGTGTTGATTTACTATAATCTTGTCACGGGCTGCTAAATCGGTAGTTAGTCGTAACAATTTTATTCCAGTAGCAATCACGCTTCCAAGAAACTCTTGATTCGCTCCTTTTTAGTGAAAATTGGGCCAGAAAATTCAGGGAGCTCGAGTATGCTGAAAACTATAACAATCTTTGATGTCGGACAAAAGGATGAAAATTCAAAACTGTTGTGTTTCTCTTTTTCTGACAAATTTGCTTCTTTTGTTAACGTATTCGAGAAAGTTGAAAACTTGATGACATTAAACTTCAAGTAACCTGAGAATTTTAAGTTTTCAGTTAAAACGTTATGGAGAGTCAGCCGTCTTAAAAAATCAATCGTTCTCTAAAAAATAACACTGTTTTAATCTTACAAGGTAGCTACAACATTGTTTAGAACAGGCAAGAAAAACACTTACCGGAAATACTCAGAAATTCAGTCCGATTCTCTCGTCTCCTTGTAGTTGTGTGCGAATTTTGCCGCGCTACTGCTTTATACACAGGTTTAACTTGTGGGTGGATATTGGGAATGACGCCCGCTGGGCAGGGTAATATACAGCTGTAGTGATTTCCGTAAATATATGTGTGTAAACTGTGTCATTTGCCATTGAAGGCAAATTCCGAAACCACTCAAACTTGTGGCAATTTACGATTAGTGACGAATAGATTGTAACCAATGGACAGAAGCTAATTGCTACCAGACTCGTTCATCCGGCTGCAGAACCAACAGCTCAATTGCTTTTCTCTAACCATTTTCTCTTATCTCAGAACAAATCTTTTTTTGTAAAATTATTTCTTTTTCATCACAACTGTTTTTTCACTAAAAGCTTCGATTTTATCTTTCAAATGAGGTCATCAGTCAATCAGTGAGCAATATTTCTACCGTTATCTCGCTCACGAAGAAATTATATTTAACCAAGGGCAAAAGACTGATTAGCGCGTATTTGGACGTACATAAGTTCTCTAGAATTAATTCCCTAGTTGTTTAATTATTGATTGTACATTTCAATTCTTAGAAATTTAATAATGCATAAAGGTAAAAAAATTGACAATCTGTCACTAAAAATAATCAGTAATTGATTGTGTTTGATTTTTGCGACACATTCTCCACTTTTTAGCCAATAAGCTGAAGCCTTTGAGATTTTCACTTTCCTCTGTGTATTGACGCCCACTAATTACCATAGCAACTTATCCGTAATACATCTTTGCTTGCACCCGCTGTTAAAATGAGTCAAATAAAGTGAAATAAAAGTTGTAGTGATTTGATGACAGAGTAAGCTTGTGTCTCAATTTATGTTGAAAATGTATGGGAAAATGGTTTTAAGGCAATTACAAAGAAATACATTGATTTCTTTTTCAGTTGAATGGCAAATTTCTACAAACGATTAGACAATTAATCCCTATATGACAAATTGTGGCTTCTAGCTGTGGCGCAAAATGTCTTTGAACTAATCTAATCTTCGGATACTCACTGGAGCCTTGATATTTCGAGATTTGTTGAGTGGCGAAATTTGTGAATTTAGAAAGTCTAATTTGACGCAATGAAGCGTTGTTGATTTACTATAATACTTGTTTCATCAAATTTATCAGGGTAAAAATATGAGGAAATATAACGAAGAGAGACAAAAAGTTATGATGGATAGAGATATTTTCCGCATCTTTAAATGTTCAGCATGTTTCAAGATCATTTTCACTGTAAAGTTCAGTGACTCAAGTAATCATGATTATTTCAACGCTCTTCTTTCATCAGATTTTTCTTTGTCTCAGATCTCCAAGCGGCAACTAAACAATGAAAATATCTTCTAAATAGGTTTTCAAAGACCATAAAATCAAAATGAACGTAAAAAAGTGATAAGGTGCTAATGTGTTTGCCCAAGAAACTCATTTCTGTCATAAGCTTCAGTATTTAAATTTTTATAAAAAAACATAAAATGAAAAAAACAAAAACAAAGAAAGCGCTTTTTGCTTTGCTTTTGTGCACGAGATTTCTAAATGGTCTGCAATTTTAGGGCAAAGATTTTAAAAGGTTACATTGATAATGAGTTTTGTAATTCGTCATTCCAGTGAACATTTACTGCTAATTTAGATAGAATATTTTGTAAATCCAAGGTTACCTTATGATGAAGAAAAAAAATCAACCTAATTTATTTTGCTGAGTACGAATTCATAACGGTCATTACGTACAACCTTAATTGAACAGTTTAGAACTAATCTCTTTGTCTTTTCTCTCGTCAGTATATTCTAAACAACAAGAACAAACAGCTTCGCTGCTAACAGATAAACTTTTCATAAGAAAGGATTGCGGAAAGATAAGACATGTTAATTCGTTATAAATGCCGTTTTCTAGTAAAAGTTTTCAAAATAAACTTAATGTTATCTTAAACCTTTTTTCGGTAATTTAACATAATTTGTAGTTATATAAATTTTTCCATGTTCTGTTTTTTTTCTTTTTTTCCAACCAAACTGGAAAAAAACTTTTAAACAGAATTTCTATACTGTCATCAAAATCTTAAACTCATCTTCACATTTATCTGCTGAGATTTTAGCAAAACACTGAATGACTTCTAAAAGTTTAAATAACTGAAGTTTCTTGGTGTAAAAAAGGTTAAGAATTGTTAAATTGGGTTTTGGAATTTGAAATTCCCATAATATTTTGAACTTGTTGTAACTGTTACAATAGGAACACATATGACAAATCTTTAAGAAAAACCGAATACAAAAAAATGATGATTTCCCAAATAAGAATCCTATTTAAATTAATAGTAAAAAGTGTTTTTACTTGCACTGAATTCACGAACTCAAATCGATAGATAGATAGACAGACAATTCACGATTCAAAGCGATAAATAGACAGACGACATTCTTTTTTTATACAAGATCAATAGATTTTGGTTCTTCTTTTCAAATTTTACCTCAATCCATAGTGATACTGTTTCAGCTCGATAAGGCCCGATTAAAGCTGATTAAAGATTTTCAAAGAAATCCTTGAGCTAGGGAAAACACTTGAAACAAGAAAACCGCAAGAATTCCTTCCGGAAGTCGAATCGATATTTTTTGTTTGAACGTTTAAATACCTTGATCTATATGAAAACACATTTGAAACTTTCCGTTTACATAACCTAAAAAAATGTCTTTGAAAGATGAGTAGTTACCCAGTGCGGCGTTTATAGTAACTGCTTTGATGAGGGTCTTACAATAAAAGAGAATAAATTATTTAGAAACCTTGAAACAAAAGAGAAAGGGGTTGTTGCAGATGTTTTCTAGAAACTGCCCCTTAAAGAAAAGTTATAAATTAAATATTTTAATATTGAAGTTCTTACACACGAAAATTCCGGCGTGTTTACAGTAATTTGACAGCAAAGTCAACATTAATATTTTTGAAGAATTTTACCTTCAAAACTTATAATCTAAGCATACAAAACTAAAAGTGAAAACTGTTTATCAAAAAGTCCAGAATATGGACGGTGGCGAGGCGATATAAGAAACATGTTTGAGCGTCCGAAACAATAGACTTGAACGAAAGTAAAATCTGATGGTGAGATTTTTTCTTTTCTTAAAAATCTATTATCTCGAGAAATTGGTATATGCATGTAGTGGAGTTAAAAAAAGAGACATGCACGCTACTCAAATTCAAATGTGTTTTTCCCTTCTTTTAAAACTACAACGCTTAAAATAAGAGCCCAAATTTTTACTTATTCCTAGTATTTTCTCATAAACTTCAATTTCAAACTCACTGTTACGGAAATTCTTCAACTGGCATAAAAGCTAAATTGAACTAAAGATTAAAAATGGGTAATTTTTCGGGTGTCTCAAACTTTCGTGTTCAATGCACATGTTGATTTATCACACTCCTGGACTATACATGTATCCTTGGACTTGTAAACTTTTCGAAGAAAAATTACGCCCTAATCAATATAATACAACGAGTACTCTCGATTTAGTGTTTCTATTTTTCATGGCTAAAGGAGAGGTTTTTATATATTTGCGTCTGCAAAGTCAATTCAAATGATCTGATCCTTCGTTGATTACCTTAAATAGTTCGTTCAATTCATCAAACCATGTCGGCCAGACGTTTGTGTCTGGACTGGCATCCTTTTTCAGAAAATAATTTTCAAGGACTTTTTTCAGGGCTAAGATTTGACTTTTCTAGAACTCCAAGGCATATAAACGTTGCCCTTACCCGGGCTCACTTCATATTTAAGATATACAATAGACAAAGAGAGTGTAATGCGGTGTAAACACAAAGTAACTAATAAATAGCAGCACACAGCTCACGTGCAAAAACACTCTTTTACTGAATCTGCTATATCCAGCATGCATTGCTGGCTTGCTTATCAAACACAAAATACTACA
>JAOCPT020586664.1:0-10461 GCA_026546935.2 Palythoa grandiflora | reverse complement strand
ACAGAGAAACGTCACTTCTGTCAACCCCCCCACCCCCAAACGTAAAATTGACGTTTCTTGTGGGCAAAATCGATATGCGAGGCTTCCCTAAGTTGTTGAACATTCCTTGAATTTGTTCAGAGTAGTAACCATGGTGTTAGTTAGTAAAATTAGTAATAGCTTCGTATGTTCCACAGCCACTGACATGCGTCCTTATGTCAACGTGGTGTTGACACAGTTATGCGATATAATCAATCGGCCCAACACCCCGAAGACCCTGCTAGAAAACACAGGTGAGAAAATTACAGCCCTCGTTATTAACACTTAGTATTTAAAGTTATGACTGGAATAATTTTCTTATTAACAAAACCATTTATTTGTGTGGGCTTGCTTCATTTTAACTTTTTTGGCTCCTGGTATTTTTTTTGGAGATTGAACTTTCCACTTATATTTCTAGACAGATTTTTGTTAATTTTCTTGTAAGGGACGTACAGTTGAAAGTTTTTATGATGAAATCCTAAATGCCAAATTTATTGAATTAAGGAATGGTACTGTACAACACGACGATAATGATGATGAAGGCTAGTTGCACTCCCACGTGCAATATTTTTATTTGGTTCAGCTGTTTTCAGCACCGCAAAGTTTCATTAGTGTTTTGTAGGAAAACCTTCCACGTTTTATTATTTCTTGCAACTTCCCTTACTGTTTTTGTTTTTAACATTTTCACAAGTACGCGTACCTCAAGGGGAGGGGTAGGGGTTTTTGCAGGAGGATTATAAAGCTTAGAAGATAGCTGAGAACAACCGGCTTCGCAAATAGCTTATGATTTGTGGTCTTATGAAAAACGAACAGAAATATTTTTTTTGATAAGTTGGATAGAGTAATAGACCAGTTTCACATAAGCAATTGCCACTGAGAAAGTAAATCTTCTAAAAAAGTAGAAGTTGCATCAGAGCATTTAATGATGTAATTACATTGATTCGTTGAAACGGTTGAACGATTACGTTGCTAACTGGAGAAGACTACGTGTTTTTAAGCAGAAAAATACTTGTTGATGAAAGGCCTGTTTCCACTTCAATTGCACTTAACAAATGGCATGCGATATTCGTTCGAATGCGAACGTTCGCAAAAATTCAAACATTGCAATGCGAACGGTCGCTTGCGAATTTAAGACAAAGGATTGCATGTGATTTGCGAATTACGAATGAAGTAGAAACGGGCCTTAATGGAGGAAGAACAACAAGGGCGTATTAAATGGGTAAACTTCAGTTCATTTACAACTGTAACTCATAAATCCGAAGAACAAGACTTTCCTGAGACATAGGTTTGGCCATTTATGCTCACCGCGACATTTTCCACGTGTATTGACCAAACAGTTGTTTTTGATTTGTGGTCCTTTCGGGGCCACATGTGGTTTTCTGCTCAGAAACACGTAATCTTCTACTCAGCAGCGTAATCATTTAACCGTAACCGTTCAATGAACATTTTGAATTACGTCATTAAACGCTACGTTGAAAGTTGTAAGGGAGGTCACACATATCAATTTGTTCCATGAGAAACACAATTTATTGATGTAGAACGATTGTCAATAAACTATCCATTTTTCCCACGTTGTTAAGTAGGGAACATCACGGTCAAGAACCCCCCACCCCACCCCCCGCCTCTTTCTTCAGTCCCTCCAATCTTCAGTTTGACGTTTCTCGTGGAACAAACCGATACGCATAACTTCCCTAAGTACATATTTCTCCATGTAAAAATTTTACACTCGTCCAGCGCCGTCAGTGGCATTTGTTCATCAGACACTGATCTATTGTTTCCACTTTAATTTACTGCCCAATACATCCTGTTACTTAAAACTAATTTCTTGCTAAAGAGCAAGCACGTCCCAATTTACTAACAAAACAAATTGTCTTGTAGCTTGCACCAATTAAACCTTAAAGTATGCCCACTGTGACTTGTAGACATTGTTACTGTACAAATGGGAGACCATTGTATCTATGCGTTCATGTTGTGTGTATGATTTCTCATTGCATGACCTTCCATTTCTTTTTCTTTCTGTTAATTAACGTGTGCTAGCCATCACAATTGGTCGTCTGGGTCTTGTTTGTCCTCAAGAAGTGGCCCCTTTGTTACAGCAGTTTATTCGACCGTGGTGTGTATTGTTTGTTTACTTTTATTTCTGATGTACATTGTGGATGCATAACTGTTGTATTCTGTAGTATCGTCGCCTGTCAACTGTGTTTATTATTAATATGTAACTAACACAACTGACAGATTCTCATACACTCTTAAACAATGTTGCTTTGTTTATCGATTGCAGTCATTTATTATTATATTATTACTGAAGATCTCGTAAGTTTGGTTATTTTCAAGTCTTTCCAGTCATATTGTTTCAATATATTATAATGTATATCACAGTTACATAGTGTATATTTGAACAGGTTTATTCGCAGTTTTGTTGTTGAGTATTGGGATATTATTCAAATCGTCGCAATGACGAGTTTGTCTCGAAAGAGAACGGGGCCTTATCAAATAGTGGCGAAAAAAATCATTGCTTGGATTGTGTTATCTGTGCAAGTCTAAAAAATATTGTTTTACGATATTATTTTGTAATGAAATGCTTTATTATTTTGGAACTTGGTTGTTGGGTTTTAATCTTTTTAACGTGCCAGCCATGATGGTTGAAATTCAACCCAAAATATTCGTTCAGTCAACATTCTTGTTGCCATTATTTAAATGTCAAAGTTCCTTCCTTACTGAACCGAGCGGTACATTTGGTAGTCAATACTTATCGAAGATCTCGCTATGTTGACAAAACACAGTCCTTTCTTTAAGGCTTTTATCCTCTCAGCCATTGAAATTTGGACTAACCAGATTTGAGAACGAATTTTCAGTTTAGTTTATCAGGCAGTTGTTGCCTGCAACAGTTGTTGCCTGCAACAAAATGAGATCACGACGAGGCTATAGAAGAGTTGACTGGTTATGAAACTCGGCTACTATGTTTGTTTTATGTTTTTGTTTTGTATTTTCTGTTTTTAGTTAAATTTGACCGTGCACTGTATTTGTAAAAAAGCTTGATTTGTAAATGAGAAAATGGCCAATAGATAAATTTGACATAACTAAAAAAAGGTCATAGCAGTAAGGAAACAAGCATCATTTTAAACTTGTGAAACTGAAATATGTCAAGTTACGTAACCAGTCCACTTTACGAGATTCAAATATACGAGCATTTAACTTGTGCATGTAAAGTTGGATGTCAAACAGCCCATGCAACTCAATTCGGGCTTTTAGAATATAAGTCACGTTGATCGTTTTCAATTAACATTTAAACGTTTCTTCCATTTGTTTTTTGCCGATAGATTCAACAACCAATCAAGTTGATATTTAAATTAATAATTGAAATGGAAACTTCATACTTAGGGTGTTTTGGTTACTTGATTATGCATGTATCACGCGCCTAAATTTCTTTTTTTTTGCGTTCAGATGATTACGGCGAAGTCTGTAAAAAGCACTTAATTTATGTAAGCATAATAAAACAGAATGACTCCCTTTTTATGAAAATAGTATTGTCAGCGTTGGTCATATGACCAGCGGAATTAATTTTGTAATGCTTGCTTGTTGTGCTTGTTTTCGTATTTCAGGTGTACGTCATTACGGAATATCAGAGATAATGAAGAGAAAGACTCGGCATTTCGCGGAATTTGTAACTTAATTGGCGTGAACCCAGGAGGTGTTGTACAGGTAAGTGTACTCTACTGTACTGCACCGATTCAGCAATATTCTCAACAACGGTTGCAATGTGTAATTAATGGTTTGTAATAAAGTGTTGCTATCTAAGCGAGGTTGCGCTGTGCCCGATTGCAACTCGATTTATATGGTGCAGTCTGATTCTGTGCGTACAGAGTTTTGTTGTTTGTTTTTTTTGCATGGTAAGAATCCATATAACTTTGTCGTGCTCAGCATTTGAAACAATATTTTATCGTTACAAATTTTGTTCTTAAACATCTCGTGTGTGTTACATTATGTAGTTTGGTGCAAATCTACGTTTTAGTTTTCTCCAAATTTTCAGTCAAACTATATTACAGGAAATTAAACAAATAGAACGCTGTAACGCATTTGGGGCTGTGACTGAAAATTTCTTAAAAAATATGCAATATTTGACATTAGTCTTAACAATAGTGATGGACGTCTAGCTGTTTTGTTTTATGTGTATAGAGGTTTATGTTACGCTCAGAAAACTAAATGAAAGTTTAACAGCGTAGTTTAACCTCTGTATTTAACATCATAATTGAAATACAACATACAATCAAGTGGTGCTTCAGTTTCCGTCCTAACTCTTTCCATATTGTTTGATAAATTTAGGATTTCATTTTCTTCTGTGATGCGGTGGCTTCGTGGACAAATCCAAGCCCAGATCTGAAGGATATGTTCTACAAGGTAAACACACGGGACAGTTCTCACTAGATTAGATAAGAGGGGAGACCTTGTCGAGTGTCTTCAGGTTTTCTATACTACTGCTAGACGAAAAACGAGAGAGAGTCAAACACTAACTTACCTTGGCTTTTTGGCGCTGTGTGACCTTCTTTTCCGCCATTGTTGATTCAGCTTTCCATAAAATAAAGCATTCTCGTCACAATGATCCCGTGCTGCCAAATTTACTCAGCAATTTTCACGTGCTTACAAAATGTAAAGATAAATTCGACTGCCGTATTAAGAAAATGCTTTTGATTCGAAAACTCAAGCTAGGAGTTAATGTACAAAGCGACTCCATTCGTGCAAAAGTTTTCATTTGAACCATTGTTTCATATGTAAATTTAGAGAGTTGAACTTGACTTGTACAAAGCGACTCTATTCGTGCAAAAGTGTTCATTTGAACCATTGTTTCATATGTAAATTTAGAGACTTGAATTTTATAGCATTGCATTAATTAATTCTCTTAGTTTTGTCTTGACAATGGTCATGGAGACGCCGAAACATCGACTAATAATTTTTTGTTATTTTGGGTGAAATTTTAGTTTTGTATCTAATTTTCCAATAAGAAACACAATGACGAAGATACGCTTCTTTACTTCTGTGCAGATCCTTCATGGATTCAAGACTCAAGTGGGAGATGATAACTGGAAAACATTTTCAAGTCAGTTTCCCCAACCATTGAGAGAGAGGTTAGAGGGTCAGTACGGAGTATGAGACACATCAAGGAGAGCCACAGGGTAGGTAAAGTGTGTCAGCATTTATAATTAAAATATAAATTAAAGTTTGACATTATGGGAAAAACATTTCGCACGAAGTGCTAAAAAACGTGCCTTTTTTTCATATTCAATTGCAGAGAAAAGTTACAGTGCTTTTTCGAATAAGGATGTAAAAAAAGGCTATAGACCGTGCAAAAATTACTCTAAGGTTTCTTAAAAAATGGCACACTTGTTATTTTAGCTCTTTTGGTCTGGAAACTGAAGGATTAAAATCATTAAATTATCAATAATCTTATGGAGTTGTAACTTTCAAAAGGTGACTTTGTCGTTCGTTTTTATAGAACGTAAAAAATTCATTTGAATTCAAGTTTTTAAGGTAGTTCGAAAGCCAGTTCTGTAAGCTCTAATTTGATATTGGGTTTAGTTCGTTGGGTTTAGGTATCTACAGTTTAAAACAGACGCACTGTATCGTTTTGACGCAAAACATTTAGCGGGCTGCAAATGAGGTAGAAAGCTGATAATATGTATATTTGAGACCCGCCAAAGTCGTGATTACGGGAGGGTGCTTTTTCATTTGGCTACCTATATGGATAATAATGGTAATTTGGTTATTATTAATAAGAGATGGACATTAGTAACCGAACCATTTGTACCTTTATTTACTCATTCTAGGTTGGGATGATGACAAGATTGCTGGCCGATTGTCCCAAGGCGTAGTACAACGTGTAGTGCATGAGACCGTTTCGTGTCCTTTCGTCACCGTGCCGTGCTATCAGTAAATCCCCGTATCGTGTATTGTCACCGTCCCGTATTGAGTATCGTGCTACTATTAATAACACTGCTTTAGGGCAGTGAATTTCGGGTAGGGCGGGGTGGGGGGATGGGCAGGTATACGATACATAGAAAATGGCGTCCACACATTTAACGACGTGGCGTCATAAATGATCAAGAAATATGATTAGGGCATGCAAGTTAGATTGTGGAGTTTAAATGTGGGGGGGATGCGTTGAATGTTATGTCATGTCGTCTTTGTCGATGATTGTGATATGATGTGCGTTGTTGTCTCTGTCTTGATAAGCAATTCACAGTGACAGGAGATCAGGGAGCTTCCGAGACTGTTTCTTTGCAATATTTCTTTTTTATGAATTAGGCTATTTGTACCTCTTGGCACAATTGTTCGAAAGTCGAGCACTAACCCAGAGTTAATTTTTTTACCCACTATTTTTAACTTTATGTAGACGTTTAGGGTTGATAGGCTTGTTTGCTTGGAAAATTTTAACAGTTTTCAAACATTTCCTTTTTGAAAAAGTTACTCTCTCTTTTAGTTTTGGTTGAAAAACATAGTCCTAAAGTTATTGTATTATGAAGATCGCCTTTGATCTCCATCAACTTTTTTTCATTTCCTAGTTATGTAAGGACATTGTTCTTTTTATAGGGTTTGTACGTGCCCTTATAACCTGGTAAACGCGGAATTACCAGTTACCTGGAAATCCGTGGAAATGCCAGAACGGGCAAACCCAACTTTTTGCGGAACTCCAGCTTCTTCGTTTGCCACTTTCCCAGCAAAATTCAAACCAATTTTTGGTCGAAATTTCAACGATGCAGTATGACGACGTGACGTCATCCTTTTTCTGTCATGCCCGCCTCCAGCCTCGTTTTCAATCCAAGATGGCGGAAGTGTGACAAGTATCCAAACTAATTTAAATCGGTTTCTCAAAATTGTTGTGAAAATAATTTCTGGAAAAATAAAAAAAAGCCTCGGAAAACTCTAAATTTTCCAAATTTTTAAGTTGTACGGACCCTGTTTTTCTAGCTCTTTGTGTCTTCTTGTACTGTGGATTGCTACGAGACATTGCAGTAATATCGAAGATGTTAACAACCGTATCTTAACGCTGCTGCACTAGTTTGCTTTAATGAAACGGCGCCATTGCGTGCCGTAATATAATACGTTAATTTATAAGATCTGCTGTTTTTGGAAAACACGAGCAGAATTAGTAAGAATAACAAATTTTATGCTTTCCTGTTTAATATTAACCCTTTTTCTGGTAAACCCATTTTCAGATCATTAAGAAAATCGCAACTTTTGAACCTGTTGATGAAACCCCATAAAGTGACAATTAATTTTGCTTGTCTTAAATTGTAGAAATGATTGGTGTTGTTTATTCTAACTTTGTAACCAGTTGATGAAACCCCACAAAGTGACCATTCATTTTGCTTGTCTCGAAACGTAGGTTCAGCAAATGTCTATTGTATCACAGTTTGACAGTTTGTGTAAATTTGAAAACACTTGGACTCTTGAAAACTCGGCAGATAAAGGGTTAACAAGTACTTGGTTTCTCAGGGTGCTGAAGATTTAATGAAAATGTTATCAGGAGAAACTGATTTTAATATAACCTTCTTTTGCTCTGTATAGCTAGTTAAAATTCTAATAACTTTTCTTCAATTTCACACAAAACCCAAACGTATTCCAGATGCCAGAATGCTGAATATTTTCCTTCAATTTCACAATTTCAATTTCTAGTTATTTTAATTCGTTGTATGGCAGTGGCTGGATAGGAAGCGCAGTGAATCCCGGAATTCAATAGGTATTTGATTGGTTTGGATTGCTGCCTCCCTTGTCCCAGTTGTACCTCAGTGACAGTTTTTCTGGCTGTGCTTGATTTGCTGTATGAGTATGAAGAAAGACACTTTTGCGGGCTCGAAATTGTCTGTCTTGTTTGACGCCATGACAACTACAATTATTTAAAGCTAACACCGCTGATTCGTTGAACCAGACTAAGAAAAGAATAAGCTCAGTTTATGTTGTATTTTGATTTAATACGGATAATATAGGTTTGCGATTTTAGATGGAGTGGTTTGTATGATTTAGAATTAAAATTGATAAGATTTTAGAATATTATACAATTTACAGTTTTCCGTTACAAAATGTTTTGTTGCAAACTGTCATCGTTTCAGAATATTTGAAATACAGTTTTTTAGCAATGGAAAAAAGTGTAAATTTAAAAAAAAGTTATGTTTTGGGGAAAGATAAACTTGTCCAACCTGTAACATTTCCTAATAATTTTAACAGCCTTTAAACTAAGTTTAGTTATCACCAAAGTTGGAATAACAGATAAATGTGTAAAATACTCTTCTCATACTACTTCCTCACTGCATGCTAATTATGGACAGACTAAGCAGGGACAAACTGTCCCCATCACTGCTTTTTCATGTAAAGTGGAAAAAAAATTTTGTTTAAGATAATTTGTTCCATTCTGTATGCTTCTAAAAGCTCGTCGACGTCACCCAGTCGTTTATAATGCGAGTTGTTAGTCTCGTTGATGTACCTTGTGTTGTGTTTGTGGAGGGCGAATTGCGCACAGGGTGGGAAAAAGACATTTTTCTGGAGGTTTTGAAGTCCTCCTCCCTGGGAAAGAAATCTGTGGAGCATGATTTTCAAACCTTCCATCATACAGGATTGACGAACAACTGCTGTGTAAAAAGCCACTCTGTCGGGTAGATTGATTTGTCAAATAGCCGGTTTCATGACCTTCCCCTTCACAGGCATAACATTGAGAGGTGCATGAGGCCGATCTTTTTACTTTCAAAACTGACCAATGAAAGCAAAAGTTATGTATTTCTGGCCAGTGATTAGTCAACTGAGTTAATTTTAAAAAATATTTTGAATGTTTCATAAGTTGTATAAAGCAATGTACCACACTTCAGATGATGTAAACTTTGGTAAATTAGTAAACTGGGTAAATTCCTTTTCCATTCTGGGCTCAGTCTTCCGTCACGGTTCCGTTTGGGTAGTTTCGATTCTTGGTGGAGCCCTTTTTAGTCTGGGTTTAATATAAATTAATTTCTACTAATACTTTAAATAATTACATTGTTCATTGGCGTCGCACTTTTTTTCTCTCTCTCAGAATTAGTCCCATAATTAATAGTGTGTACTAATTTTCGATGTAGTGAACAGAATGTAGAGCTTTTTTACTTTGCGTTACCAGTTATCTTCAGTACAAGCTTTAAAGCAAATTTAGTTAATTTACTCCTTAACAATATGTAAATTATCTTACCTCGATTGTCAAACTATTGCGATGCTCTAGGATTGTTTTAATCTCACTTCACGTCCAATGTAAACAGTAAACAAGCTGTTGAGTATTTAGGGTCTGAGAAAAAGAGTTCCGCTGTTACTTTCAAAACACTTTTTTCTGTGCTGAACAAAGGAAAAGATTAATTTGAACAACTTTTATTTTTCGGTATTTGCTGACAAAGCTTGTATTGAAGATGAACTGATACGCGCGTGTTTTAATTAACAAGTAAAATCGGTGGTGGGAACAAGTAATTGTGGCAACCCACTGTACGAAACGCGCCAGTCAAAGGCCGGGCTTATCCCGACCGTCTCTTCATTTGTTCCAATTAAGTTAACCGTGAGAAAAAAAGATGGCGACTGCATTAACCATAAATAGTAGCGCACGAAAACCGTAAAAATGTTTTGAAAACGCTATAAACTTCAAAATGTACACACGGTTATTACAAAAAGTACAACGCAAAACTAAACTTTGTGCCCTTGATTGCGTTAATTGTACGGTTTGAAAGGTGTTACTGTACGATTAAAAGTCGCCATCTTTTTTTCCCTTTGTGAATTGCGAGCTGTAATAACGCGCGAAAACATAGCTGGCCTGTGTTTTGTAATTGGTTGGAGTCGTACGTACTATGTGTTTAACAGGCATCTTTGATAGAATTGTTTTGTATTCGTTTTGTGCGTACCTCAACGAAGTTCCAAGTATTTCTCGTTTTGTGAAGAAGTACGAAATTTGTCATATTTAATAAAATGGAATATAAATTTAAATGAAAATGTTCTTCATGTAAGTAAGAGTATATGTTGAATAAAACTTCTGAGCTTGTTCTGTTGTTTTTGTGTCCTTGAAATAGTCAAGCAAACTGTTTTGTAGTACAATTTTGTCCAACATAGAAATGATAGAATAAAATTGATACACTCATCCCCAAAAAATTGGTATATTCCCTGAAGGGGAATCTAACCCTCGTATCCCTGTTTTCTAGTCAAGATTGCTAACCACTGCATCGTCAGGGATCTACCTGTTTTATTAGAACTCGGGGGTCAAAATTTACCGCCAAATTATAAAATGGAATATTATTTTGCATGAATTTTTTTTTAGAATGGGGTGCGAATTCGGAAGGCTTTTAGCGGCAGATGCCCTCCTATTTTCTAGCTATAAGTACCCCCGGGGCGTAGCGGCACATCTGGCCCACCAGATATCAGCTGGGATCACGGCAAACGCGCCAGCCCGCC
>JAOCPT020586639.1:0-10462 GCA_026546935.2 Palythoa grandiflora | reverse complement strand
AACAAATTAAGAACAAATTGAGGCTGAAATCGCCAAAAAATTAAGAACAAGTGAGCCTCGGCAAAATTTACTGGTTCTTATAGAAAAAAGTGTGTAGAAGCTTAAAAATGACAAGAACATGGGTTCCACGCGTTTTTGAGAAGCGACTCATCATTTTGCCTGTTCAGAAACAAAAACTCTGGTTTAAAAATATTGGTAATGTTGAGAAATCGTAATCAAATTTTAATTCTGATAAAATATTTAGCAAGTCAAAAATCTTTAAAAGCTTACACTTTTCTTGAATGAATGAATCCGGTCGCCCTACTGCGAGTTTTTAAAATATCCTTGCATTTTTTTAGCCAAAGTTTTCATAGTATAGCTGGCCGATTCTATTTTTGTGTAGTTAAACCTTAATCAAAATATACTTAAACAAAAAAAGAGTATCGTGTCAAATTGAAACTGATTCATTACTTGTGAGTCTTGAAATGATAGCTGGTAAGGAGTCATTTGGGTTGAAACTTGCTATTTTTTTAAAAAAATTGCACTGATATCAATATCGACCGCTTGAAGGGCGGAAATGATATATTGATCCTGTGGGCAATAGCATTAGAAAATGAAACTTTTTAACATTTGGACATTGTACAGAGTTGATGATATTTAAGTGCCCATAAATACAGGCGTTGCAAGGGAAAATATGTGTAGTACGTGTTCCATATGTTGTATTTCTTAAGGGAAAAACAGTGATGTAGCAAACGAAAAAGCCAGACGAGCTGACTGTAACATTCGATGCTACTAAAAGACTAAAGAAAATATGCCCTTTGATTGACTTTCCTTTCGTTCCCGGCGTTGTTGCGACAGTACAAAGTGCGAGAAGCGTAAACAGTTTTAGCAGTTTTTTTACTACAAGAATGAAAGCTTTTTCTTTCGATATACTTAAAAGCCATTTTTTATGTATTAATTACTAATTCAGTTTTCGTGATAAGCGGGTGAGATAACTTAGTGAATCAACAGTTTCAGTGAAGCTTAATTAAGGGCTGGAAGGCCCGAAGAAACGATAGAACATTAAACAACCAAGATCATTGTCATCTAAAATTCGGCTACTGAAAGTCTGAGTTAAATAAGCTTTAATTTTAAGAAAATGAAAAAAAAATCTTAAAAAAGTTTTCAATAAATTAAAGCATGTTTCCGTGCAAAACGTACCCGAATATCAATTGTCATTGTAGTTTTATAAAGCGATTATAATCTTAAAGGGGTGGTTGTCCCTGAGGCCTTATTCAGTCTGAGAGATTCTCATCTTAAAAGCACAAACTTTTTGAAAATACTGAGGCTCAAAAAATTTGACCGAAAGTTACGAACAAGACGAGGTTCAAACTCTAAAGTTTCAATTCTTATTCATTCTAAGTAGAAAGAAATTTACCGACCAGCAATATTCTTTTCACTAAAGAGTTGAAAATTACCTTTAAAAACAATTGTAATTAAAACAAAGATTGCCAGAGAAAGCGGACGTGCGGTAGATTTGAGCCGAGCGCCGCGGATTTTTTTTTAAATCCTTGCTGTTGTTACATAAACGCAAACTTTCGGACACAACATGGGAAAATTTAACGAGAGCCAAATCTTCTTACTCATCCATTACCATAATATTGTGTTGTTTACTATTAGTTGCTGTGTCAAACGTCCAGGAAATAAAAAATAAAGAATGAATTAGGACCAATTGAGACTGAAATTTTAGTAAAAAAAATTCCGCCGAAATTAAATACCGTATTTACTCGAATAAGCACAGCATCAGAAAGTCCGAAAAGTAAATATGTGCCGTCCCCGAATAAGCGCTGTACCTTGATGGATAATGCGGCGCTTATTTAGTGAAATGGACAGACCACTGACAGTGACGAAGGCCAAGTTGGGTATTTAAATCATTAATGTTGCTTTTTACTTTGAACTCGTAATTTAAATAAGCGACACAGTATAAAATATTCACTGTAACCAGCGCCCTTGAGTTAGTTCGCCAGGATCATGCTTAACTTGTACCCAGGGCCCGTTCCTAAGTCGAGAGACAGTATTTTCTTTCAACTGAGAAAAAGGCCCTCGGTACTAGGTTGGGGCCATACTATGATTTCTTTTGTCGACGACTTTTAATACGACTTGTATCGCGAGTTTTATAACGACTTTTATCACGATTTTTATTACGTCTTTTGTCACGCCTTTTATCACGACTTTTATTGCAGCTTTTTGAGTGTGTTTCGGATCGCCTTTTTACTCCTTAGGGATCCAGTACAGTGCCGTTTAACTCTTATCACAACTTTTGTCACGATTTTATCATGAGTTTTATTTACGACATTTGTAAAGACTTTTACCACAAGTTTAAATTATCGCAATTTTTTGGCGAATTGGCGCTTTTTGAGCCTGTGATTAGATCGCTTGTTTACCCCTTCGGGATGCAGCCTTTAACATTCTCGTCGGTGCATCAAGTGGTATAACCAATCGACCTGCCACTTTCGTGCAGCGTTTACAAAAGCCATGTCATCACCTTGGCTATGTTCACACCAGCTCATCGCTTTAGACCTCCAAATCGAAGAAATCACTTTAACTTCCTCAGACTAATGAACATTCCATGTACAATACCAAGAAAACCATCAATTTCAGAGTATTTCAAACCCAGTTTGAAGTAACCTTCAACAAAGCTGTTTTGTTCCATGTTGTCAAGATCAGCAGGATGCATGTAGTTAGCTGAATTGTTTGTAAAGTTCGTGACACGCAAAACTCGTGATAAAAGTCGTTATAAAAGTCGTGATAAAAGTCGTTATAAAAGTCGTGATAAAAGTCTACTTCTACTATAAGCTGTTATAAAAGTTGTGATAAAAGTCGTAATTAATAGAAATCGTAACAAAACCTGTGACAAAACTCGTGATAAAAGTTGTTATAAAACGGTCATGATAGAAGTCGTAAATAAAAATCGTGATAAAACTCGTGAGAAATTTCATGATAAAAGTCGTTACAAAAGTCGTGACAAAAGTCGTTACAAAAGTTGTTATAAAAGTCGTAAATAAAACTCGTGAAAAAAAACTCGCGACAAATTTCATGATAAAAGTCGTAATAAAAGTCATTACAAAAGTCGTTGAAAAAAGTCGTGATAAACGGTCGTAAATAAACGGCTAGTGAAAAAATGGTGACAACAAGTCGTGACAAAAGTCGATGATAAAAGTCCTACTAACAACAAACGAGGAAAGTGGCCAGCCTCTAGACTACATGTGTGTTTCCTTTCTTCCTACAGCCGCTTACAGAAATACGAACAAATTAAGAACAACCTCAGTAAGGATGAAATTGAAAAAATAAGAACATTGATGAGCTACGGCGAAATTTAATTGTTGGTCTCATCAAAAAAAGGCGTGTATTGTGCTCAGCCTTTATTTAGATAAAATTAAAACTTAGACTAGGCGTTCAGCATACGATTGCAGCTACTTGGCTCAAATCATTCTGTCTTTGATATATAAAAATTCCCATGGTTTTGTTTTTAAAAAGAAACTTATTTGTTTTTCTCATTTTAACGGAGCAATTAGAGTACGTTAACATTGTTTAATATGTATATAGTTCTCGATGGAATGCTTGTATTTCTCCAATTTCGAGGTATGATATTTTGTTGTTATTCAATTAAAATGAGCATTTGGATCGGTAAGTCCATATTTATAATTATATACAATTACTTACACGCAGTGAGCTAAGAGTTTTACCTTCCCTTGTTTAAAATCTGTTGCTTGTCCGCTGCTTTTTTTGTAAGATATTTTCAACACTCAATGATAAAACTCCAAATCCTATATTCACTAAATATTGAAGTGCTTAAAAGTTATGTGGCTTTTAAAAGTCTGCTGATTTCCTTTTCGTCATTTAAAATTTTATTTGTGGACCATCATAAAGAAGACTGTGGACACCTTTATGGCTCCATCAGATTCGCTATTTTTGTGTACATCCTCATAACTAAAGGAACGACTTTAAAAGCACGAATTGAAAAACCGAATTTATAGCCCTTACACCTCTGATTACAGTTTATGTAGCAATTACGCTGTTTCTTTACCCAGCCCGAGAACTACCGCGTATGGCCTGTAATCATTTTCATATTTATCCGCTAAGTTATCCTGGACTCCCCTGGAGTCAGTCAGAACAAGTAACTATTGTTTTTACTGTAACGTTAAGCTGGCATCAAATATCGGCGAACTTTAGCTAAATAAGAAAAAATGAATTTAACGTTGTTTGAGTATACAAAATGCAATGCTACATGACCAGCTCCAGACACTAACCGTTGTACGGTATCCTCATTTTTCTACAGACGAACCAATACAAAACACTTGACGATAAAAATAGCTCGGTTTCTTTGTATCACAATATTAAATACCACATTTTTAAAACATTTTGAACATTTTATTGCGTATTTGTTTGATGTTGAAGAAAAGGGAGAAAAGCGCTGTTTTGGCAGAAAAAAAAACAAGTGAAAAGACGCCAGGAAGTGCATGCGACAAGTTGTTTACGGAAAAGTGAACAAACAAAATTCAGCGGACAAAAAAATGGGAGGCTTACACAGAACAGCTGAACTTTTACTTCATTGCCAACAAGATTACAGATGGATGGTATACGTATGACGAAAGATTCTGTTGCCAAACCCCTCCAATGAGTCCGTCATTTCCACTTTTGAAAGACCTTGTTATGCCAGCGAAACCGAAAGATGAAACATCATACAAAGATTGTTCACAAAAAAAGTTCAAAGAACTTACAAAGCCGGAAAGGTCCGAGCTTGTGGTGCGTGAAATTATGAACCGATGAACCCGGAGTTTTTGTTTTTCATCCGTTTTATCATCAGTACATGACCGTAACGAAATACACGATCTTTCTAAAAAAGTTAAAACAATGTACTTTAGTCAGTAATCTCTTTTTATTATGTAAATAATGTTTTAGTATAATTTTAGCAATTACGCCAACGCATGTATAGTCTGTATTTTAGTAATCTCCTAGTTGTTTACTGTTTTTGTTTATTTTTCTTGAAGATATTAGCTGACTATATAAGCTTCCCTAAACTGGAGGATGAATAAGTTTCTACTGTTTATCTAATCTAGTACCAGATAAAAATTAAGTCGTGAATTTGTTTCAAGTCACTCATGAGCAAAACACGCAGTCGGGCCGATATAAAAACAACGAGACCGGAGGAAAAACTTTTACTGGCTGACAAAACAACGGCATTTGCGTCACAAAGCACCTGCTTCTCACATGCATTTTGTGTGATATAGTATATAATTACTAAATTTTTCAATTCAAGCGGCGTTATAAGGCGTGCTTGGCCACAACTGTATTAAAAAAACAGGTTATTTTTAGCCGCCAGCTGGTCAACTCACAGCGTAATTGGCTTCAAAACATCCTAAAATTTCCGTTACTCTTTAGACCCATTTACACTGTTCACTACACGGAATTTTTGATAATGCTCTGATAAAAGTGATAGACGCACCAATCAGCCACATTTGGCTTGGGTAAATTTGAATGTGTAATCTGACCCCAAGAACCACCATGTCGAACCAAAAACCTGTTACGTGTAAACGAAGCATATCATTTTTATCCGAGCTGTACCAAAATTTCCGTGTAGTGCAGCTGAGGTTTTTACTAAAATTTCCGTCCCGACAAATAAAAAAAGAATGGAGCCATTCCTCTTGCAATAAAGTTTAAACATGGCTACTCGGCAATATGACAGAGAAAAATTTTCATGAAACCAAGAACTTATGCAGGCAGCAAATTCAACCAGTCATTGGCTTTGATTTAATGGAAGATAACTGTTTGAATAATGTTTTACGATTTCATAATTTTTTTAACTACTTTTTAATAGAAAAGAGCAGCACACGGACTGTATTCTGCAAACATTTTTTCTCCCATGCGTTTGGTCTGTATTCAAAAAACTTAACCAGGGAGGCATTTTTAGAACAGAATCATTTCACTCCATCTCCATGGCCGGGGTCGCAAAACTCTCATGAAAAAGGCGGACATTTTTTTTTTCACGGTCAAGCGGGCGGCCCCACTCCACAGTCCCTCACCTCCATATATAAAGGACCGTGACTTTTTTACATCAATATTTGTAACTGTGTCAACAAAGTTATTTTACTTGATTAGTTCCCGTTAGTTTTTGTACGTAGCTCTGTTCATTATTTCATTATAAGCCTTCAATGAAGAATCTATTGCTGAATGCTGTTAAGACAATTTTAAAACTACGTCAACAGACATTTGAAGTACAAAAGTCCGATATTTACATGACTATAGCGTTTTAGCCAGAGCGTTCGGTAATGACAGAGCTAAGGATCCTCTTAGCATTTAATGTAGAATCAATTTCCTAATATCCAGTTGTATCTTGACGTAATACCAGTTGTACTCGATGGCTTTCGGAAACAGAATACTAGCTCAGAAGATTTAACTGTCGCCAAACTGCTGCAATTTAATTTAATAAAAAAAACATGTTCCATTAGGCCGATGGTTTCAGTTGAAGAACAGACATCCGAGTGTACATAACAAAGGAAAAAGATGAAATTAGTATGTATAATCGAATGGTGACGAGTGAAATTAGAAAATAATTTTACGCGTGAAATTAGGAAATAATTTCACGAGTTATAACATTTGATTACATTTTAATACCATGATTACGGCTTTAATACAATTTAAAAGTACTCGCATGTCTTCTTATTTATATTGTAATTTGATCAAAATGTTTAGAAACACGTTGAATTTTTAATGGTTAAAACTCTCTTTAATTTTCTTTAATTCTCAGAAGTAAACCTTTTCAACCAAGCCTTGTTTTTGTTCGTAGAATATTGCAAAATCTGTGAGTTGTCAAAACTTCATGTACGATTAGTTAAAAACCGCTTTCAATGAATAAATGAACTAACGAAAGAGTAATTTGTCACCCATGCCCATTAATTATTGCATAAACAAAATCCAACGAGAGTGGAGCTCCCCAGACCGAATGAATAGCAAGCGAAGTCTACAATGACGAACTTGACAAAACATATGCTATATTTTTTAAAATGAAATAAAAAATTCATTAATTAAATTAATATTCACATCATCTTGTCGACATTTTCTTTAGATTTGAAGCCATGTGTGTACGTATTCACTGTGTATATGTATGTAAGACTTTAGCAATAAAAACTAAATCGAAAAATATTTCAACTGATTTTGTCAACTTTTTTGTTCGAGGAACAGTTCTGCCTCATTCATTTCAGCAAGGTTTCCTTTGCTGAAAATCAAATTTTCTGGAAACCGAGACGTCACTTTTGTCAATTACCTTATACTCAGGCGAGCTCTGGACATTAATCAATCAGAACTCGCAAAAACACACTATTCACCTGGTCGAATGTCATTCAAAAGTATCATTCACTATTTAGTAAATACTATGATAACTTGTCTGATAACTATATATTTAACTGCGAAAAAATGCAAAAAAGAAACGCATTCAAAATTTTCACCTATTTGCATTCAACAAAATTACATTCGGCACTATGTCTTAATATATGAGTTAAAGAGGAGTTTTGGGTTCAAAAAGGTAAAGCTAATGATTTAAATGTATATGAAGGAAATGGTGGAAGAATTTTTTCTCATTTTCGTAAGGGCGTGTGAACGATAAAAACAAAAGAAATTAGAATAACGCAACGATTTTTTGAACATATTTATTTCCTAATCGAAAGGGTGGGAATTCCATTTTTCCTTACGAGTCCTACTTGCTCAATTCTTCATCTCATTTACAAGTCTAAACTTTGCTTGTTCCATCCATCAGCTCGCTTCTTCTGCCAAATATATTCCGGCATCGTTTGAACAAGCTAAAATCTTTTTACGCAGCAATTAATTATTCATAATACCTTCATTCTTAATCAGTAAA
The DNA here is from genome assembly GCA_026546935.2 of Palythoa grandiflora. Classification (NCBI taxonomy): domain Eukaryota; kingdom Metazoa; phylum Cnidaria; class Anthozoa; order Zoantharia; family Sphenopidae; genus Palythoa; species Palythoa grandiflora. The sequence continues at coordinate 2,589 of JAOCPT020586639.1, read as the reverse complement.
TGCTTATATTGACTATTTTTTTTCTGTTATCAACTTATCGATCACCTTGATTATAAACTTATAGATTAATTATCTTGCAAAATCTAATAAATTCGAAGATTTCACTTATCTTTTCTTCATCCCAGACTTGTTTCAGACGGTTTCAGTTTCTGTGTCAACAATTATGCAATTACACGCTTTTTTTTATAGGAACCAGTAAATTTTGCTGAGCCTCATTGTTCTTCATTTTTCGGCGATTTCAGCCTCAATTTGTTCTTAATTTGTTCTTATTTCTGTGAACGATTCTTATTGAAGAAAAAACAAAATAGAACAAGGTATTGGAAAATGAAACGCCTTGCGCCACATATGTATTGACTATTGTACGACTGAATTTAGCGGCGAACTACCTTCATTGTTTGTTGAGCAGTCGTAACAGTGAATCCTTTTATGTTTTATGCTATATCACTAAGTTTTAGTCAATTTTCTACCACAAAAACTTTCCTAGTTATCAAGCCTCAGCCTGAGCTTGTTCTTAAATTGTTCTTAAATTTTGGCAAACTTGAGCCAAGTTGTTCTTATAAAGTTGTTCTTATAGTTAAAAAAGCGTGTAACAGAAGTAGTTCAGCCGAGCTTTGCCACTCTATACTAGAGTAAACTCCTCAAATCCCCCCTATCCTCTAGAGTAGCTGTTTTCCAGAAACTACTGCATGAAATCACTATCACAGTCTAGCCAAATTTAAAACAAAACCTTATACCACAATCGTTTCTCTCTCAAAAAAGAATTTATTTATTAATACTTGTTTTGAGATTTTTTTATCAAGTTCCAAATTTCAGGTGGACGCGATTGAATATAGAATTGTCACGAGTTTTGCTTTGTGAGTGCAACAGCAATAAAACTCGACTTTCTAAATAATCTCTATACGGGTACAATTAAAACAACGTATTTTATATTCAAATTGTAAAAGTTCTGTATTACAACGATGCACCATGTCATTTCATATATTCAGAACAACTTCTACATACAAGCATATTACCAATGAAAAAAATCTAGAAAAACTTGGCTACTGAACAATTCTGAAAGTGAACTAGGTACTTTAATAATAACACCAGTTGTGGATTCTCAATGATTTTAGTCAAATAATATCGTCCTTTGTCAAAATCTGTGTACCTTTCGCTATCTGATTTCCGCTAAAGTTCCGATTTTTGACAGTTAATAATATCCAGCAGTGTTTTATGGTAGCCATCCTTAGTCTAGATAAAAATCGTCAACCAACCGGTCAGTTTCGTGAAAAATGATACTCTATTCTAGACCAAAACGCTCTGATTAATGTACCCTACGCTAGAATAAACTACTTGAAAACCTTACCCTCCTTAGCGGCACATATATATATATATATAGCCTAGATATGGCAGTAACCCCTCCCCTATCCCCCCTCAGGTAAGATCTCTGCCTTCCTACTACACGGTCGCGAGTCACATCCCGGCTCTGCCGAGTGTTAAACATTTGTGTGATCCTCTTTCCCTCCAAATTCGAGCTCAGTTTTCCATCCTTACGATGTTTGGTTAACTGAGTACCTGCTTCTGCTGGGGGCTAACCTGGGACAGTGGGAACCTGTGCCTGTGTTCTGGCTGTGTACCGTGCATGCTGACACGGCCCAATAAGCCAAGGCTGAAACAGCTGTCCACGGTTGCTAACACTCAGGCTCATTTAAAGGTAGATACAAGGGGTAATGCCCACTACCCGCGTGGCCATTAATGCCCAATATAGTGGCTGCTAACACTCAGGCTCAGTATATTTAAGGGTAGATACAAGGGGTAATGCCCACTACCCGCGTGGCCATTAATGCCCAATATAGTAGCTGCTAACACTCAGGCTCATTTAAAGGTAGATATAAGGGGTAATGCCCACTACCCGTGTGTCTATTAATGCCCAATATAGTGGCTGCAAGTCACGACTATAGCACACATGTGCTGAATTTGTGAATTTATCATTCAAAGTCACATCTCACTAGCGTAATGCTTTCACTTTTCTTTATGAACTTACTGATTCCCATTCTTATTTATTGTATCGATCCTTACACTCCAAGTATACCCTCAATTCTATTCTTTTTTTTTTTTACAGAGACGTCTTACCTCTTACGTCTAAGACGTCTCTGTAATGATAAAAATGATTTTTTAACACGGAGTTGCGCGCTCTTTTTTTCATCGTAACTATCCTGTCTCCATTGCCGATGGTGCCATGCACAGAGCATTTTCTATTGAGCGAACTACCGCATTAATCCCCACGACTCGTTCTTACAATGATCACATTCCGTTTACCATATTTTTTTCTATTCTGCTGATACCGCCATTAAACCTATCATAACTGATCGCAATTTTTTTACCTAACTTTCCCTCTATCACTTAGTTTTAATCAACGGCTTGCTTAGATCGCAATCTTCGCGCTCTCTTAAGGTTACCGTATACCTTCAGGGGTGTTTTGCATCAAAACGATACAGCGCAATTATTTCAAACCGTAGATACTAAACCTATTTATCAAATTAAAGCTTATAGAGCGGGCTTTCGAACTATATTAAAAATTTTGAATTAAAATGAATCTTTAGATTTTTT
>JAOCPT020586601.1:0-10464 GCA_026546935.2 Palythoa grandiflora | reverse complement strand
AGAATACAGGGAGACGTGGGTTCGATTCCCGCTCGGGGCATATACCAATTTTTTCTGACAACTATTTATTCTTTATTTCATACTATATACAAGCATTGACATATGTTTCTTTTTAATAAGATAGAAAACGTTGCGTTCCAAAGCAAAGAATAGCAAATAGTTTCTTGTAGCTTTCAGTAACAAAAAGAATCTATAAAATGAGTCAGTGAGTGAGTCGAAACGTATTAAAAAAATCAATCCAAAGATTTGGAATAAACATTTATCTCGGTAAGATGTGTAAGAAAGCTGACGTTTCAAGCGTTATCCCTCAGTAGCTCCGACAAAGGGTTAAGGCTTAGAATGGTATTTTTCACGGCGACGAACATTTGTTTCACAACCTTAGGTTGATCTTAAAAAAGATTCTTACAGAAAAACAAAACAAAATAAATATTTGTCACTTTCTTGACTATATTAAATGTTTTTGTTATACCAAAAAACTGTTTCATCAGAAAACATATTAAATAGCAAAAAATCCTGTTGCATAATCAACACTAAATATTAGCTAGATTTCCGTTATAAAGAGATGACTAATTATACGCGAGTCAATGAACTAATAATAACTTACCTCGTCCCTCTTTTTTCCTAATAAGGTTTTGAGCGAGGATATGAGCTCAAGATATGAGGTGGGTGTTACGTAGTTGTGCCGTCCAAGTTTATCAAGATACCTGCCAAAGATATTGTGTCGATAACGTTAGCTTCACAATTTAATAAGGTTTAAGAATCAGGGAAAAGTAGGAAAAGCATGAAAATGAAAAATGTTGAAAACAGAAGATGTTTTTTTCGAAGGATTCACTTTGTTCTGCATAATGATCTTACTTTTCTGACAAGTGGCGTGCGCTGGTGTGAAAATACTGACAAATAGGAACAACTTCCTTCCTCTCGTTGTCAGTCATTTCCATATCTTCTAGAAACTTGTTGGCCACCATCTCTAAGGCGTCCTCTGGCCATGGCTGGAACCAGTCAATCGTGCAGCAGTTAATTAGTGCCGGGAATTGACGAAGACGGTTACGAAATGCATCCCCAATCGGGCTCATACACAACATGATGTGAAGGTTTTCCTTGCAGCCATTGACAAAGAAATTGAATAAAGCTAGGGGGGAAAATTCGGCGTTCTTGTCGTCTGCTTGGGCCATGGCGGCAGGGCGTACCATCTATGCAGGCAATAAATATACAGTGCCAATGTCAAACACGGTTATTAAGTTCAGCTTTTTCATCATCAGGGAATCACACACATATACATTATTTATTTATTTATATACGTTATTTATACAGAAATTCCAGTTCAGCAAAGCTGGTTTTAATGGAAATCTGTACAAATATGAATAAATAATAAATTGTAAAAATGAAAACAAAAAGGCAAAAGAAAAGAAATCATTCAAAGGGTTCATAAAGGTGAACTTTAACTGAGATGATTAAGATATTGCTTGACTTTCAGTTTAAAACTAGTGAGAGACTGATCATGGCGTAAGTTAGGAGAAAGAGTGTTCCAGGATTTGGCGGCATTGTACTTAAAAGACGTTTAAAATTTAGTGGTTTTGGCAAGAGGCAGGTGGATAAGGTCTTTATTGCTAGTGTTGTAGTTATGGATCTGCTCCGAGGAGAGTAAGTCGTCTAATAGATATGCTGGAGCCAGGCCACTGATGCACTTATAGATATGTATGCACTTGTGGCATTCTCTGCGGCATAGCAGGGATGGCCACTTCAGTGTTTGCTGTATAAAGTGAAACCAAAATTTTTAGTCAGTGAAAAAATAAACACTGACGCAGATGGGATTTGTAACATGCCCCTCGTCATCGCAGTAGCTCTGCTGGTAGAGCGGAGGTTTAGTGGCCCAAATATCGTGGACTCAAATCCTACCTAATTCAGTGATTGTTTTCACTGACTCAAAAAACAAAGCGTTGATTTCAATTTCCATTAATTTTTTTGGTCAAAGATTTCTGATTTACTGATAAAAGAACTTACTTCGATGAGTTCAACTTTCTCCTCCACAGTAAACAAATTGGGAACCTCTCCTGTATTGAGCAAGCTGTCCACGTCCTCTAAAAAGGATTCTTCCTTTATCTGTGTGTCTGTGAGAAGGAACACCGTTGGCTTCAACTGGGCACCAGCGCTTTTTAACAGCGTCTGTAAATGCAAAAACAATTACCACCACTGTTACTCTCATTCCCATTTTCCTTGCCAGTGTTTAGCGTGGCGAGAGCTACAGTAACTGTACTGTTATGGTTGCGGTGTATCTCACAACATGGTTCTCACTGACTAACGATAACAAAACCCAGGAGTTTTTCAGGAGTTTTCCAGGGTAGAAAATAAATTTTTCAAGGACCCAACCACGCCACCAAAACAATTATGCGGTTCTTCAGCTTTCCAGTTAAAGCAAAATGAGACCAAAATGACCACAATGCCCAGAAAAACAATTCCTGAAATTGAGTTTACACTGACAAAATGCAAAAGGTACAATCGTGCGTCATATGATTCTGCAGGTATATGTTTGTTTATGAAACTGTTGAAAATTTTTCCACTAATTCCAGGAGTTTTCCAGGAGTACAGGGAAATTATCTGTTTTTCCAGGACTTTTCTAGGACCCTGTAAGAAAATTTCAAAATTCCAGGAGTTTTCCAGGAATTCCAGGAGTAGTGGGAACCATGTCACAAGTTAAAAACACTGCAGTGTCCCTTGTCACTACTTGTACAAATGTTGTAAATAGAATCATTTAAAGTGCCACTGACCTTCACATCTTCTCGCCACTCAGCCATTCCATAGCTTTTGCTGATCTCAGGCTGGAACACGTGAAACCCGGATATTGAAGCGGCTAGACGTGAGAGTGACTGTCGACCACTACCACCAACTCCTACCAAAAGGGCGTTACCCCCTGGCTGCTTAAGAACTCGGCTGATGCGAACCAAGTGCTCCAACACGTACCTGTTGGTAACAGCAGAGTGTTTACAGATATAACTTCTATACATAGAACTTTCTAAACGCCAAAAAGCTGTCTTTTTATCTTTTTAGTCGAGAGAAAGAGAGTGAACAATGATTGACTTTTTACTAGCATATATAAGCATCTGCTTGGGTGGTGTATGTGTATGTGTGGGAGGGGGGGGGGACGAAAGAGCGATAGGAAAGTGTGCTGTTGGGTGTGGTGAGAGTAGATTGTGTAGGAATGGCGTGTATCTGAATTTTGTTGATACTGACTTTAAAGCATACATGTTAATTGTAAATAAACATCTTATATAGTATAATTCTACTATTTTAAAGTTAAAAAATTAAAGCAAGACTAAGTTTTACACAAATAATTTCATATAGTGTAGTTTCAGATTTCAATGGAAATACTGCTAATAGATCATTATTACTTTTATCGTTAATATTATATTTTTATTTATCAAATTGACTGATTAAAGAAGCCACAAACAAGGAAGAAAGATTATACAAGCGAAGGTAGGAAACCATTACAAAGAGAAATGTCAGTTAGTAATGTAAAAAAACATTCAATATGTCAATATATTAATTAAAAACGGTACTCTACAGCTTTACCTGAATATAACGAGTTTCATTTGCGTCTTGTGTGTTTGGTTATACTCTTCCAGACATGCCTCAATCAGTTTGTAAAGTTCATTGATGTCTTGCACTTCGCTGTACAAACGATCTTCACCAATCTGAGTAGGAATGAATGGTAGAAATTTAACAAATTGAAGCCAAGCTGAGTAGAAAAATAAACAGTAGGAATTCCATTACCACGCGGATAATAATGTATGTAGAGGTGTCACGCAGGTAACAGCCACGCTGAACAGTAATGGTGCATGTAGAGGTGTCACGTATAATAGTTTATGTAGAAGTGTGTAGAGGTGTCACGGCAATAATAGTGCATGAAGAGGTGTCACACGGATAATAGTGTATAAGTATCACGCGGATAATACAATAAGTAGAAGTGTCACGCTGATAATAGTGCAAGTAAAGGTGTCACACGAATAACAGGGAATGTTGAGGTAGGCGGTGAAAAGGCTGGAGGTTTAATTTATTTAGTAAATTTCTCTTGTCTCAGTCAATACACTTACCGCGTCTGGGTTAAGAAAGTCACAAAACATTAAGCTTCGCATGTCATCTTCACTCGCCTAAAAGATAAAGAAATACTGTTATCTACCTGGGTATAGTTTTTAAAAGAATCGGTGAATAACTTAAGTGTTCAGTAATAGATTGAACGAAGTCTCTAATGATTAACAGGATAAGGAGAAATCTGGATGGTTAAAACTCGCGTCTCCTATCTCTACGACTCTAATTTCCAATCCCGGGCTTCGCGTTTGGGCTGATGGTTAGCTGATAGATTGTCATCATCATCGTTGTCACCATCGTCATCGTCATCATCACCTTGAGCCGAACAGTAATCTCTATTCTACCAGACTATTTCTATAATTTAAGATATTACATGGGCCCAGTCATAGTAAGTGAGATCTCAAACTACAAAAATCTGTTTGACTGCATCTTACCGACTTGCCGCTGGCTAAGTGCTTAAACAAGGAATCGAAATCATCCTTAAAATGCTCCTTCGTCATTCTCTTGAGCAATCTGAAGAGAGATAAATCAAGTGTTTGTGATGCTTGGCCTATGGTACATAAACATACATAAAGTGAAAATGAATACAAACCCTTGTAACCACGCTCGATCATTGTCATCCACGAGGCGATCGTAAAATACACGGTACACTTCATGAACCCAAAGCCTGTTGAATAAACCCAAACTGATCAATTAAAAAACGTGTAACAAGCCGAAGCAGTTAGTTTCTTCTTTCACTCGCGTTTGGCCACAAATTTCATCCAAGAGCAATCTATTTAACAATTAGAATACGAGCTTGAAATTTCTATCGGCTGACAGAATAATAGGGGTGCAGCCTGGGTCACTATCAACTGTCGATATAAAAACTGAGAGCAAGTATTCGAATTGTTTTAGTAGAAATCTCTGATAAAGCAAAAAAAAAACAATTTTTTTGTTAAGAATACAAACGATAAAAAAGTACGACGTTTCGACCTCTCCGAGATCATTTTAAAGTGAAAAAAAGTATACAAATTAGAGTGAATGTCGGGCGGCAAAACTATGCTAAAATTCTAAACAATGAAACAATAAGAGCTATTATCTAAAATATATTCGAACAATAAAACAATGATAGCACTTTAAAAGATATAAAACAAAGCTGGAGTTAATAAGTAAAATCTAAGTAAAAAGTTTAGAATGAAAGAAATTGCACTGTTAAAGGACGCTTTTAGTTCTCTGATATAAAACATTTCATAAATGATCATGAAACATTCAAGTTTGCTTTGACATTTTTTTTAAAATTCTAAAATGTTCAGAAATATTATTTGTTTGTGTCCTTTGGAGTGTTTGCCGATCTCTGAACTCTTGTGTTCTTCAATGAGACACTGATTTTACCTTGTGATGGTCTTTTTGTCCTCCAGAGCTTCTTTTTTGATTAACAGCACTCCTAGAATAACTCGAGAAAAGTCTCTGAGGTTGAAAGTGTAATGTGACTTGGCTGGCGTTGGTAGAAGGTTGACCATTGCTTCCTTGTACACCTTTAACCAAAAATAAAATAAATGTTTCATAATTAACAGTCAAATATCTGTGCATATTGTATGATATGAAGCAAGGATATCAGTAAGCATCAAACATTTTCCAAAACAATCTTTTTCCAAACCAGTATCTTAAATCTTGTAAACTACTTACCTCCATTGTCGCTGATACAATGTTACCAGCTGCTGAAAACACATCGGTGGGGAACTCATTGCTCTAAAGAGGACAGCTGAAAATTAGTAAGTACCTAGCATTCGACAGGGCTGTGATTGACATAAAATCTAGAGTGAATAAGTGCAAAATTCCTCATTTTTATCATCACTGCTGAAATCTGGAAACATGTACATGTATTTACTAACTAATAGCATTTGATGTGGCAGGAGCATTTAACAAATCAAGCCTGTTCACAAGCTACGCTTCTATTTCTGTTCTGAGAACACTATGAATCTTTGCGCCCAGCGCCTTGTTGAAAGCTTAGTCCTGTAACACGTGGAATAGTGCAACGCAGTGTTCAGTCCCCTTCATGAATTCCAACTAAAACGGCTAGTGAGGGCACAGAATAAGTGTGCATGGAACTGCTCGGGCTCCTTCCAATCAACCAAAGATTTAGGTGGACTGTAGCAAAAATTGGCTCATAAATCTTTGTATGAATAAACCGTGCAATAAAACTAAAGTGACATACTGTTGAAATCTTTACAACTTACGATCACTGACTGTTCCAAGATTTGACTAAGTCCTTTATATTTTAAGAAGAACAATTTTATAAAAGAAACGAATTTTGGTCACAGAATACCTTTTTATTGGTATTATCAATGCGGAAATGCGGAAACAAAGAACTTGAAAAAACCGAGATCCAGATCCAGATGGGAATCGAGCCCACGTGTTAGATTACTCTCTGGGTTAACCGTGTCACCCTCCTTAAAAAAAGTTTATTGTATTGTATTGTATTGAACCCACGACCTTCCTTACACCAGTAGGAAGCTCTACCATTGAGCTATGGGAACTCATGTGGTGAGCAAGATAATTATATTGGGTTATGACACACGAACTGTATCGCACGGTCACTTGAATGCCAAGGCATATGTGTCAAGCACGCACTGATCGATTAACTACATCACGCAGTCACTTGAATGCCAAGGCATATGTGTCAAGCACGCACTGATCGATTAACTACATCACGCAGTCACTTGGAATAAAGTTTCTAATAACAGCAGTAGTAAAGGGCGATCAGTAAATAAATAAATGAATAACAAAGATGAAATTATGCGCTGACTGATTTCTGAAAACAAAAACAATTTAATGACCTTGCTCGCATATGAGTTCCCATAGGTCAGTGGTCGAGCCTCTGACTGGTGTATGGAAGGTCATGGATAACTTTAATACGTCAGACTCATTTAAATTCAAAACGGCGCTGAAAAGGCAGTCAAATGAAAAAAAAAAAACTTGAAGACCATCCCTTATACAGTACCACAGGATGCCCTAGACTATGGGTTGCATTCTCCCAAACGTTGAATACAATAAACAGAGCCTATTCCTCCATTCAACATTCCCATTGAGCCAGTCCCACCTACCTTGAAGTAGAAGTTCACAATAGTGGAGAAGATTCTGGTCATGGTCTCATCATTGAACGTAGCCACAGAGACAACATTGAAATGGCGAAGGAAACGTGGGCTGACGTTATTTCGACCACCCCCAGGTGGCCCCATGGCGCAAATAAACTGAATGTCGATAAGGGTCACTTTAGAGGTGTCCTTCCTGTCGAACCAGTTCCCATGGTCCAGATACTGCCGTAGTAGCTCAATGGGAGGCTGAGCGCCATACTGCTCAAGAGCAGGCATGTTGACGTCATCAACAAAAATGACGAATCTGGAATAAGAAACAAAATGATTTTACACGTGTTGTTGTTGTAAGGAACGGTGGTCACGATAGTCCCTGCACTCTAGCCTCAGGGTTCTTCCCCTTTGCTCAAAGCAAAATTCCAGGACTTTTCCAGGTAATTTCCAGGTGTGCTAAACTTTTTCAAGGTTTCGATATAAAGGAGACACTCTAAGATAAAGTCAATTTGAACCCCAAAATACCAACTTTCTTCCAGATAATTTTTGGCACATGCTCCCAGTCCTTTATTTTCAAATTGGGACTACGGGAAGTTGGAATGCGATTCACACGATCAAGAGTAGCGATGTTATTTTGGTATCATATAAAGAACAAAAATTATGACTAAAACAATTTATCGGCACAAATTACGCTAAGTGGACTGCAAACTTAAAATTCAAGGATTTTTCCAGGTCGCTTTCAAAAAAATCCCATTTTTCAAGGAATTCCAGGCCTGGAAAGAAAAATCCCGAATTTCAAGGATTTCCAGGTTTTCCAGGTGGCGTGCGAACCCTGTAGTCTGGGTTCAATCCTTAAATCCCCTGCTTAACACTTTTGGAAATAGATCTTAGTGTAGCTGCCTCAATATTTTGAAACGAGATCTCTAGGAATTGTACAATATTAAATCAGTTTCTAAATGCTAGAAAATGTTACGTCGTGCTTCAAAATGTGGTGAATATAAAAAGAGAATGCTGTAACACAAAATCGAGTGCGTGCCTTGAGTTCTCACCATTTCTGGAAATCTTCCGTGCATCTGATTATTTTATAGACCATGGCCTAATGGAATCTTTTTCTTTTATACAACACAAGTTGCCAACCGTGTCAGTCATTTAATTCACAGTCTCACAAGGTCCGAATTTTAAACTTTTCCTTGTGCCTGCTTTTCCCTCACACTACTCAGGAAGTATCATGTCAAGAAATAAATTGTTTTCCAGGATTGGCGATTGGCTGATATATATACTCTATATATTCAAATAGTGTTGAACCAATCTTAGTAAGCCTAATACATCAACTTTAATAGAATCTTGTATATACCAAGTACCTTTCTTCAACTGGTGGACCAAACAGAGCACGCGTAATATGACAATGAGAATACTTTACTCACACCACATTTACATATCAAAAATTACATTTTTACAATTTTGTTAAACATAAGGTGCAAGGTTGCTGTAATAACCATAGGGCTATACTAGGCATCAAGCTTTTATGTTGCATCCTATATATAGTTTTGTACATATTAAGTACCTTTTTCCAACTGGTGGACCATATATCCCTTTTCTTCTCTTGTCAAGCTTGGACATAATGATATCCTGTGAAACAAAATGAAAATGCTAAATTGGCCAAGAACAGAATTCATTTGCATTGCTGCAGCCATAAAAAAGGTATTCAGAAAAATCTTTTGTCACTTCAAAAACCATATCCTACATCTCACTGATCGAACGGTTATATCAGCCTAGCCAAACTATTAAACCCAATAAATCTACCACAATATGTTCAGCACAAGAAATACATAGTAAGGCGATACAGTTAAATGAATAGAAGGAGAAGATACCAGTATTAATCAGAACAAGTGAATTCTGGATGTAAAGAATGATCGAATGATTTCAGTTAATGACCCTGGATAACTTATAGTTTGATCTTTATTATTTCTATTCAGATTTTTACTCTCTTTTCTCTCGGTTTCCATCATTCTGCTCTAACAAAGGGATATTTAACGTCAGTTCTTCTCCTATACCTCCTATTTATACAGCATTAGTCAAGCATATCAAGCAAGCGGACGGCAGAAAACAGCCCCTCATGTAAAAGCAAGTTAAGTGACTCAAGAGATCCAAAGGCAAATTTAGTTTGAGAACGAACGGTAATCAGAGGATCAATATTTCAATTCCCTAATTACCGTTACTGACGGAATTATTTCTAAGGAATACTTGTTGAGACTTGGCAGGATTTTCTTACACAAATCTTTGTGTTTCACGTATGGTGAAGAAATGAGCCTTCTCGAAGATGATCGGTGAGTTTAATGGGAACAATGAAATAATTCTAATACAATACCATAACAAATAACACAGTGAGTTTCTTGATATAGAACACACAAATCATTCCAAATGGATAAACTTACATGAGATAACTGGCGAAAATGTGAGGGAAAGTCAATATTTAGCCATTAATAACTAATCTGTAAAATCTATTTTTCCTTTCGATTTACGGTCAGCGGTTAACTCTTCATATGGTATCGACAATTCGATGCATTGTGAATCGCGTTTGCTGGAACACTTTAAAAACAAAGGAAACTTAGAGTATCTACCAGCAAATTCGATTGACACCTTTCTGTATTATACTTTTAAACTGTGAACAATGTAACGCTTGGTCTTAAATCTGACAAAATATTCCAATGAGTAGCAGCTACAACTGTTAAACCATAACCGTCACATACAAAGACTTTATTATACTAATCACATTCTTACCTGTGTCTGGTTCGCACTTGTTTGTGCCGAAAAGTTGACAAAAGCAGGAAGATAGGTATCCTTGGGCAGTCCGTTCATTAGTTTATCCTTGACGTACACAGACTTCCCAGTGCCAGTGGGGCCAACAAACACCAGAGGTTTGTTGTTTTGAATCATCAGGTCCATAATGTAAGAATACCTGGCTGTATCCATAGTCGGTACAATGATCTCACTGACCTTCTTACCCTTGCCACCCATTGATGAATCTTTGATAAGTTTGGTCCAATGCAGCCACGAACCACGATTTTTACGCTGTGTTAAACAACAAAGATGAGCTACTAATGTACTAATCAATACACAAATCCCGATACACTGAATTAGCTAGTAGCTTAATCCTTTTACGAGCCTAAGTGACCCATTGGAACCAGTGCTTATCTCCGGTTGCTGTAGTGTTAAGGTTACCGTATACCTTCAGGGGTGTTTTGCATCAAAACGCTACCGCGCATCTGTTTTAAACCGTAGATACCTAAACCTATATACCAAATTAAAGCTTATA
>JAOCPT020586512.1:0-10464 GCA_026546935.2 Palythoa grandiflora | reverse complement strand
CACGAGAGTTTTGATTCTATGACCCTCGATTGCGGCGCCATTTTGGTGAATTTTCTACTTCAGGAACCGTCTGGAGTATCTCGAGCTTTTCTCGAAATTAGAAAAACTTCAGAACTAAAAAGTTCTATCACGTTTCTTAGGACACCATAGGCTATCTCTGGACGAAAAATAATCGGGGTCAATTTTGCGACCTTGTGCCACATCTCACGCAGTGGTTAGAGATATTGACTCTTTAACTTGTGGATACGCGAAGCGTGGTTGCCAGCATTATTGATTTATAAAATTGGCTGACTGCTGGGGTTTCTATTATTTTAATTTCAAATGAAAGCAAATGAAAATTTAAATGCAGATTAATGTCAAAAAAAGAGCAAAAAGAGAAAATTTGTGAAACAGCATTAATTTTTACATTTTGCATGGAGGCCTAAAAGAATTTCTTTTTTTGGAAGATAATTCTTATGGAACTTGTGAAGAAGTCGAAAAGGTACTAGCTTCGTTCTATCAGACTGTGTTCTCTCCTTTCCTTATAGCCAAATATCTGAGCAAGTTTTTGGTTGTCAACATTAGGCCAGTTGGTTTCGAGCAAAAATATGCGGCCGGTCGGGTAAAAAAACTAAACGAAAATTGGCTATTTGCTCTTTTGCGTTTATAATATTTACATGTCGCTTTAGATTAACGTATAGTGTTAATTTTCCGTTTACCGTTTTCCGACAAATCCAGTGTTTTCGAAATTTGCCTCGACTAATGGTAAAGGACTGAGTGGAGTCCAATTCAGTGAACACGAAACGCGAATTCAATTTGTTTAATCACAATGATAACAGACCGAATTGGACAAACACGAAGTCCGATTACCAATTTTTTTATAATTGCATTTTCAGAAGACTTTTGACTGTCTTCCGAGTATTGAGAGACACTGGTGAAATTGAACATCCATTTTGTACAAAGAATTTAAGCTGATGGAGGTAAAATTCTTCATATCGTTTTCCTCAGCTTTCAGAGGTAAGTTGTTGCTATTCATAGTATAGCATTGTTTTCTTTTTACTGATTGGTCAAAAATCCTGAAGCCCAGATTGTGATTGGTTCATTTCACTGTCCCGATAGAAGGTAGCCAATAACATGCAGATAGCTAATAGAGTTGTTATCGGATAGTTTTCCAAGCAGATGATTGTAATTATGATAAAAACAATTATCGATTCTTTACGTCCGATTTCTGCACATGAAACTCCTTAACCTCGAATGTACGAGAATAAGAAAGAGATTTTCTTAATTGCCAAGTGAGGGTAAAATGTGAAAAAATCTCACAATTTAAACGACATGTTTCACTGTCCCAGTTTGTTTAAGATGGTTAATTTATTTCTGGCTTTTCAAGGGACCATACTTTTTTGCGTACAGGAACCTGCAAACCACATGATCGCCGATTATCGCTATCGTCCACCACCTCTTCGGAAATCCGACAATCGTTTGCCTCAACTTCCACAAGTTTTAAGATCAGCCTGAGCGAATAAGTGCATGAAGAAGAAAAATGTATGTCCGACGGACGAAATAAAGTAATTTGCAAAAGGGTGTTTCAAGTTTAGAAATATTTAAAATCTGGAAAGTTACTTCATATTTCTGAAAGAGATTAGGTATCTTTCTGGGGAGAAGGTGCGGCTTGCATCGGCTTAATTTTTGGGGTCAGGGAGAGCCACTTGTAAAGGGTACCCTAGCTACTATCATTTATGGTCGACATTTTCCTAAAAACTCGATATTTCGTCATTCTGGTAACCAATTCACTACCTACTGATCATGTGCTTGCATGACCAAAAGAAGAGCGAAATCAATTTTTGACCCGAAATGACCCTGAGGAAATTACAGAGACAGCCTCTACAATCGTCCGGCCCGCGAGCAAACGTTTCTCCGGTAGGTCCTTGATATATATGGTACATTATGGTGGCGCATAATTAATAAGCCTAATCCTATGCGTCACAATAATGTACCATATACGAAGGGCCAGCGGTTTCTCCGTTTCTTGGCGCTTGCCAAAAGGAACGCCGGCTCTAGGAACGAGATTGGCCACCACAAGACAACGTGTGAGATACGCATGCGCACTTGCAATTAGTTTAAGAAGTTAGGAATGAAATATAGCCTCATTCAACCACAAATGCAGTTTATTTTGCAATATCTGCAATAACTAACTTGATGAACAAACAGCAAGCGGAACTGAAAAGGATGAATCACGTGAAAGTAAAGCTATAGTAAAGACAGCAATGGATTGACCCGACATGTTTAATAACTGCTTATCTGGGTGTGTTGAAGTTTAAGTTTATATATAAATCATTCTATCACAAAATTCAATCTTGGATCACAAAGCGTTCAAAAACTGACTGAGAGATGAAATAAAACAGATCATTTTATAATAGTATTTAGCGTATAAATTGAAATTAAAGGTTTCAAATCACATTTAAATGAATTTCACTGGTTACACAATCAACATAAACAGGCATAAATAATCAACTAAGTAATGAACATAGCAGGTTTACTGCTGCTTGGTTGCCATGAAAAACACGATTTAATCACTGAAAATCTTTGAAGATGCAGCCATGGGAAAAGAATGGGCATTTGCCAATCTCCTTCTCCGTTGCCATGCTTAGCTCGGTCCACTCTTTCAACGCTTTGGCAATATTCTCCTTGCCTTTGCACTGAGCCTTCATCTCCAACATCTGTATAATAGGACGTAAAGTTCCGCACGTTACACATCACATCATACAGAGAACGTAACACGCTTAAAGTGCAACTATCCCTTTTTTCGGAGTTTTTGGCCACTGAAAGCTGTGGAGATGCTGGTTGAAATAAAAATAATTATGGAAATTGGCCGAGTATTTTAATCTTTTATACGCTTTTGAATATCGCGCGCATTTGGTTCACCACCGAGCGATCAAATGAATACCGGAAGTCTGGGGTGAGCCAGCTGTGACGTCACTTACGGCAAACTCCATCTTTAAGTTCAGTCTTGTTATCACAACCAACAACACAACCGGCTTGTTAACAATTGTTAGTCAAACGCTTTTCCGTATGGAAAAAGTAAATTTGTACTAATTGTCAATTTTAAAAAAATTATTTGCCTCAGGCTGTGGATTCACAGGCAGTTTGTGACGTAAAACTCAGAATCGTACCCGTACTCCTGAGCTCGGTCATGTACAAAATGGCGGTAAATTTGAAGCAAAAATGGCAATTTCGCAACGCAACAAAACGAAAAGGATTCAAGCAAATAAAAAAATGTTTTCACAGAAAGTGTGCAATATAAGATAGATTTCGAATATGTTAAAATTAAAATGGGGTTAGTTGCACTTAAAACCGATAACCTATAGCCTCTCGCTACTCTGACTAAATCAGCGCTCTCATCGATAAGTAAAAATTGCTAGTATCTTATTCAGTGGACACTACACCCACCCCTTGACGTCATTACCGATCATTCAATCTCTTTGTCAAAATTACATCAGAACTTCTATGCTGTTTATGATGGCCAAAGGAGCGATATGTATACCCTGTTTAAAATTTCGGGTATCAAAAGCATATCCCATTTATGATCAGAAGGACGAAAAAGGATACTCGGGAGGGCAGCACTTCCCCTTATAGGTTATATATGGGAGTTCCCCCAACCCCTCCCCCATCCCGGAGAAAAATTTAAGAAAGTCTGTAGGCTTTGGTATGAAAAAGTTTACGAAAAGAGTCGTTCAACCCAACTGTCAATCTAAGACCTTAAAATTTTGGCACAAGGCGAGAGGATGCCAAAACGTCGAATAAATCTTGCCGTTTTACTTTATATTTGCTCTTGTGTCAGCAAAACTTCATTGATTAAGATTAAACATTTTTAGCACTGAAATAACACAAATTGACAACTTGTAATTTAAGTTATTACCTTGTCCAAGATTTCATCTACACTTTGACACTTCTGGTAAGGGCATTCGTCCTTGAAGGCCGGGCATCCTTTAGCAAGCGCCTTGAACTCTTCAGTCAGAAGCTCCTGAAAAGGGCATTTCTCTTTGAACGCAGCACATCGTTCCTTTATTTCTCCAAATGTCACTGCAGCAGAGAAGATGCAGCCGCTCTTGAAAAAAGGACATTTTCCTTGCTCTTCACCCAAACTAAAAGCCACTATTGCTTTGATTGCTTTGGTGTATTCTTCTTTGCCTGAGCACTTAGCTTTCATCTCGGCCATCTGGACAGAATTGACAGCAAATTCTAGCTTATTATTTTAGGATAGAATGTTATATTACACCAAGTCTTAAAAATAACTGGCAGCGAGAAGGGTGCTTACTTTGCGCTTTAATTTTTTATCAACAAACAAAACCTTACGAAAAAAGCCTCTTCTTTCTTAATATGCAATTTGTTTTGAAAAACCTATCAAATTTAAGATGACAACTCAGACTCCATTTCTGCTAAAAACTTTGCTGAAGATGCCATAATTCACAAATCTGCCCCGTTACATGGTGGGGAAAATCCTAATATTTTCGCGCGGGAGAATCCTCCATCAATTTTTCAGTTTTCATAAAAATCTCAGACCACGCTACCAATCTGCACAAAAAAGCGCCAAGATCCTTTTTTATTTGGTCAAACTTGCAAAAATACGGAGAACAGGCGCTGGGAGCAAGCGCATTTGCTACAAAGGCATCTTTTTTTATGAATGACAAATCGTTCGAAATAGGCATCCCAACAATTTTGCCAAATTCACAGTGTCAAATGAATTTATAATTAACGTTCTTCAGTCGATAGCGGCAAGGTTTAAACCTTCTTAGCTCTTTATAACCCACCCCCTTCCGGCCCTCCCCTCTCAAAACTTTTTATTCCGACTGACTGACATTTTAATATTTTACCCCAGACGAGTTACGAACATATTTCCACTTGCACTGAAAGCGTAAAGTATCAAATTTGTATATCATGTTCAGTTCACGCAAAAACCATAAAACCAAATATGTGGTTAGTTGAACAGTTACATGAAAGACTATATTTTTCCAATTTATTTTCAGTAATTTTACCTTCTTGATGGTATCATTTACATTTTTCCCATCCAGATCTCTGAAAGGACATTTCCCGTCCACAAACGCTGGGCATTTGCCCTGCATCCCTTTGAGTTGTGGAACCAGTTTGGTGTACGGACAGCCGCCCTTGAACACTGGGCACTTTTCCTTCACAGCCGCGTAGGTAGTTTGGCGTGGATCCTAACGGACATGAGCAAACGAGATTATTTATAATATCCACACAGCTGCAGATAATTTTAGGGCCTAAAGATTTTTTGGATTATCCTATATACGGTTATCGTAAAATATCTCATTCCAATTTACAGTTTTACTTCCAGCTTTTTTTTTTGTTTTGGCGACTTTACATTTGATTCCAAATCCGACGCAATATAGTGGCTTGCTAAATTTTACTGTTCTTGATTTATCAGTGGCGTTTATAGCAGGTCTATAGGAGTATTGTGTGATCTTATCTGTCAGTAACAAAAATTGTTTAACGTACAACGTGTCAGTAAACATTATGCATTGCAAAAACCAAGCAAGAGCAAACTTACCACAAATATCAAAACAAATTCATGCACCAGATTTTTTAAGAAATAAAATCAAAAGTACTGAGAGCCAGAGTGTTAAGATACTTTGCCCCTCTCCCTCTATAGTCTGTTTATTGGTGAACCTGCCAACTTATTGAGGCGACAGCCATCCAGGTTTGAAAAAGTGGAGAAGAAATGAAAAGCTCGGATGGCCTACAGCATTCGCTGTATTGCGAGATCGGGGATCTGCTTTTTCTTGATAAAGAGAATCCGAAATGCTGGACGCTTTAGTTTTTGTAGAATCAGGTTTGGTTTTTTCCCCCCTGCAGTATTTTTGTCTTTCCCATGTTTTTAATGTCACATTTGCAATTTTAGATTGTAAAGTTTTGTCAACTGATGCCGCGAACACAAACTCCGTCACATTTTATGACACGACACACACACGGAGAAACACGTGACTTTTGGCTTTATAAACAAAGAAATCAAAACGTACTTCGAGCCAACTGCGGAATCCAGCTATCGCCAGTGAAAATACACTAAATGTATTAGAGTTTGCGAGGGTTTGAGTATCGTATTTACTCGAAGCGCTTATTAAATTTTCGGACTTTTTTTGATGTGGCGGTTATTCGAGGGCCGCGCTTATTGAAAAACAAGGTTATTGAAGTGAACATGATGAACGAGGTGACAGCTTTTTTATCTCAATTCAATGAACATTTATTGTGCAAATTTACATTTTATTCCGTTGCTGAAGTTGCGAAAGGCAACAATAATTCAAATGCCAAACTAGTCCAGTTGTTGTTAAAAATACAAATAAACTTTGCCTTCTTCAGTTTCAGAGCTCTGCTCGTTTCAAACAATCGCCTCATCGGCCATAGAGTTGCGGCGCTAATTCGGGGGCAGCGCTTATTCAAGTAACTACGGTAATTGACAATCGGACAATTGACTGACTGTTCGAGCTGGACGCGACCATGCCTGTCTCCTCTCCCTTGAATTGAAAAAGCATACAGTCCGTGGCCGGTCTTACAATCTCTTTCGTGCGTCTGATTTTAAAAACTCTGGTCAGTTCGACAAAATTCTTTTTCCTTTCGATGATAACCACAGAAAGTCTTACGAAAGTAAATCATTTTTTTATTAGGGGCATGTTTTTGTACGTTGTTGTTTTTCATAAAAATGCTCTTTACTGGGTCAGTCCATTATATTCATACAAAGGATGTTTAGTTTAACGAGCAATGAAAAAGTATTATCTGACAACAAAGTGTACCACTCGGTAATAAGTGTTATTGTAATAGCAAAAACTCTGGTGGAACGCCTAGGTTTTCCATTTTCTTTTGTCAGAGTATTTGTGCAATTGAATTAAAATTCGAACGACTCAAAAAAGGACAAGTGTACAAAAAATAACCACAAATCTGAATCACAAATTTAATTTCATAAGCTATTTCCTCTCGAGGCAGTTTATGGATGCAGGTTCCAAAATAGTTTTTTGCACCTTGGTCCATCATTTGAATTTGATCTCCACTGCCAAGCGTGTTAAATATTTCTTATCATATTTATAAACAACTCAAAGGAAACTGGGAACTGCCTCAAAAGTAAGTAATCAATGACAATGGACCTCCTAGGACTGCCTCCTTGTTTTCCTGTCACATGGCAGCAGCTGTGCATATTTCAATTTTAAAACTTTCTCAAAGCAAATTAGCCTTGTGAAGTCGCTGCTCCATTTTTTGCGTTTGTCTTTTGTCTTCAAAAAGAGTTCTTTTGTTTGCAAATGATAAAAGGAAAAACGTGACTTGAATTTCGCCGCTTTTTTCAACTTTACTCTTCTGGAGTAAACACCGTCTTGTTTGGTTGAGGCTATAGTTGATGTCCGGCCAAAGCGGGACTTCGTGAGCTAAGAAAGTCCTTTGCTACACGGTCCTCTAGGGAAATATTATATAAAAGGTTCTTTTATTTTCAGATGCGTTAATAACAAAAGACACGAAAGAATGTTCAGATTAAACAAAGCATCTGATTTCCCAAGAGGACTGTATTGGGAAAACATTGAGGCAGTCCGAGGAGATAGCGAGGTGTTTCGTCTCGTCACCGCCCATAAGGACTTTGACCCACTAATAACATGGTTTGCTTTATCTCCAAAAGTGAACTGTTGGAAACTTTTTGATATCCACTTTGCTTTTTTGACATGTTCCTATATTCATCTCAAATGGACCTACTTGAATGGAATTCACACGTCTTACCATAAATAAAATAATAAATAACAAGACACTTTCTGCATTTAATTTCTGAAAAGCTTGACAGAACACCGAATTATCACAATTTGTCTCAGTATCGGTTGCATATAACGACTCAGTTTCTAACAGGAGCGTAAGATTTTTTCGTCATATAAAATTTAAAAAGGCAAACATAGGTTGCAGTCAGCGCATTTGGTAAGTTTGGCGGTGCTTACAAAATTATGGCTACCAATCTCGATTACCAGCAAGCAAAGAGCTCGGTATGAACAGCTTGTCTCATTCAGCATTTGAGAAAAACACTTCACATCTATAAAAGACTATATATGTAAAGTGTGCACGCCTGCTGTTGTTGTGCTCGTGCTTTTCAAGAAACCGTTTATACCAATGTTATTACAACCGTACGCGTTTATACCAATGTTTGAATTTTGATAAAGAACTCGGCTCCGTCGAAGCGTCGAGTGAAAAAACTTGCCCGGAAAAAATCGTAACGATACGAACGTAGAGAAAAAGAAAACAGTTTTAAAATAGATAACAGGAAATCAGAACAAATTGATAGAATTTTAGTTGGCAAAGAAGGATGCTCTCAGAAATTAAACCTTTTATCAAAGGAGAATTCATTTTGAGTACCTATAACGTACTAAAGCAAGCTTACCTGACTCATCTTGTAGAAATCCAAAGAGGCAAAGAAACCAATGATAAGCACTGTCAACGATCGGTCCGACGATGGTTGTCCTTCAAAACATAATGAGCTTCCCTTTTTATACCAACAGTACCAACTACGCATGCGTATCATTAGCTAGTTGACAAAACAATTTGACAAGGGTGAGATATTTATCAGGTATTCTATGGTAGATCGCACTGGAGACAATAGGGACGAAAACAATAGTTTCAAATGCAGTTTAAAATTGAGTTCTCCATGAAAAATATTTAAAACTGGACAAAAATTGTTTTAGTAGAAACGAATATTTTCGGTCGACTTGACCATCATCAGGTATTAAGAAATGCGGGTACAATAAATTGCAGTTTTTAAAAATACTTTTTCTGACAAAAGCTATTTAATATGTAATTCCTCTTGGGAACAAGCGCAGTTCAAAAGATTTGATTTGCTTAATTGTTCAAACTCGGTTTTAAATTTGTAGTTTCCATTGTTTGGCTCAAAGAACATTTACATCGCAAATTAAAAACTGAGTTTGAACAATCAAGCAAATCAAATCTTTTGAACTGCGCTTGTTCCCAAAGACGAATTAACATAAATTTAATAATAGCTTTTGTCGGAACATATATTTTTTAAAAAATGCATCTTTGTACCCGCATTTTTATACCTAATGATAAACACATCGACCGAAAACGTTCGTTTCTACTTAAACTTTTTTAGCCCAGTTTTAAATAAAGGCAGTTTACTAGTACCCATAATAGCAGTCACTGGACATATTGTAGACACGGGATCGTAAGTGTGAAGAAACTAAATTTATATGGATGTCATAGTTATAGCGTCAAAAAGTTACAAATAATGACATTTTTTATTTGTTATATAAAGGTCTGCACTAAATAATGCTGGCAATCCGAAACTGGTGAGAATTAAATTTATGTATAGCTCCAACACGGCTGGAAGTTAATGAAATAGTCTTGAACTTGATAAAAAGAACCCTGCATAATTTTAGAGTGTGAAAAGTATCAACTGAGATCCATGTTTTGACATTGACATTCTACAACCGCAAGTAAGACTGACAAATGACAGGGGTTGCGAAGGGTTGCGAAACTGAATAGGGAGGCTTTTAGTGCCATTTCAGAGGCCCTGAATTTAAGAATTTTTCGAAAATTATTTCCCTAGAATGCTTTGCATTCGGAACTTAGCCATCTACTTCTAATCAACTTTTGGATAAACTGTTCTATTGTGCTATTGAAGCGATTGCAATGTGGTACATTTTATAAATTAGGAAGTTTTCTCACCTCGATTTCCCTCCCACTTCATGGTTAAAATCATTTGCAACTTGTGATTTCAAAATCTTATCTTGAATTCAGGACCCGTTTATCTGGAGCGAGACCAACTGGGTTACTGCAAGTTACTGTTTTTGTGCACGAGTACGTTAAAATATCGTGTTTTCTGCATGTCTACAACGGCTGCAAATGCCGATTTTAGAGCCTGGACTAACAACTTCAACCTTATATACTTATTTTCTCGCAAATTCAAATTTGCCTAAAACCTTCAATTCTATTTTCAAAATTTGTTCACCATCGGGATCTTTAGACAAAATACAGTGGAAGCAAGTTAATACTAACGAGTCGAAATAACGGAGTAGAGTCATATTTCATGGCTCGTAAGTTTGTTTGTCAAGTTCACTTTTCTATCCTTTCTTCTGACTTAATTGGCGCTTTCACTTTTAAAATAAACATTTTAACGCTAGAAATCTGGATTTGACATGTAACAGACACTTTCATAGTTTCTTGACAGTTTTTTCACTTGTTGAGGGCTTGTGCAGTCGTATTAACGGGGTGTTTCTATATGTGACCGAGACGAAGTGGGTGATGAATTTCATTACTTGTTTCGTTGCAGCCACGAGAAATTAACCCAAATTAGAAACAGTTTGATGATTATTAAACTTGGACACCGTGATTGATGAAATTAGACTGACGTTTCGGACTTAAGTCCTTCGTCGGAGTAAAGTGTGTGGGAGATAAGTAGAGAGGTGGTTATATAGTGGTGTAAACAACGATAACAAA
>JAOCPT020586422.1:0-10466 GCA_026546935.2 Palythoa grandiflora | reverse complement strand
AGGACGAGGCTAGTAAGGCTAATTTAAATGTAGATAAAAGAATATTAAAATAGCCGCCATTTTTGCAAAAGGTCTATGCACATTGTTGTTCGTTATATCAAGAGTTTGGTAAATAATAAATCTCGATAATTTTATAAGGATTTAGTATAAAAATAGTGAAACGATATGTTAACATTGAGGACAAATAACAGTAGAAGTATCTAGAAAATGAAGAAAAAAAAGGAATTAGACTAAAACCAACTCCCAGCAACATAAAAAGTTCGAAAGTTAATTGAACTTATAAAGGAAAAAGAGGATAAAGCCCAAACAGAACTATGGATGTGTTAACTGCTCCCGTGTTGGCAGTAGATTTATTATGATGGAACCAGTTGTTAATTGAAAAGCTAAAATATATTCTGGTTTGCTTTCATCTTTTATTACATTTTGATGTATTTATTCATAATTACCAAGGTAAATTTTACTTTTTGGTATTTGATTTTTTAATTGTCTTTTTGGGAACCCGATAGAAAAGTTTTATTACAAGCTGAACATCTACACAGGGTTCTTACAGAACACAGAAAACCTGGAAAGTCATGGAATTTTAGAATTCCATTTTTCAGGCCTGGAATGTCATGGAATTTCGATTAGAGTCATGGAAAATCGGTACAATTCAGATACGATTGTAGAAAAATTACATTTAGAATAAAAAGACCTTGTCCATTTGTGCCAATAATTTTTCCATCTGGCTACTATCCTTTGCTTTTTCTTGAAATCTATTAGTGTGTTCCCAAGCCTTTTTTTATTATGTCTTATTCAGTCAAACTGTTTTCTCTAATCAAATATTAAAACCCTAATTTCTAGTGTATGTGGCAGTCATGATAGCATATGTCTAAAATTCCTGAGGCAGTTGTGCTTCTAGCAAAAGACATCTTGCCATTTCAAAACGTAAATGCCACAACCGCATTTCAGTGTTGTTTGGATGTGGACCACATGATGCACTTGCGTCGTGTCTAATACCATTTATGCACAACACTAACATAAATTCTTTATTCATAAACTCGCTTCTGTTGTCAGTCCTATTTCATTTCACCTTACTTTGAGGAGTGATGCTGAAAAGAACTTCTAGAACTAGCATTGTTCTCTGAGGAAGAAATACTATTGATAAAAGATAAGTCACTTTTTACTTGATTTTGAAAACTTTTGCCATTTGATGTTTTGAGAAATCTTGCATCCTTGTTGAGGTTGACATTCGTCCCTTTTTCTACAATGGCTGAAACTGAGGAAATATTTTGGGAGTATGACGGAATATATTGAGCATTGTTTGGAGTTAAATCTTGCAAATTTCCATTTACGTCATAAAGCTTAACTTTTAAGTTCCCTTTTCCTAATACAATACTTGCTTTACTCCCATTGGTAAGCTCAATTAAATATTTCTTTACATCAAAATTTTTCTCAAAACATAGAAAGTTATCCTGATCTACGACAATATCACTAGTAGAACCATAATCTACTAGTAATTAGTACTATCACTCCCTAAACCGACTTTGTCATTTTTGAAAGTGAAAGCAAAATTGTGTTCATTGTCAGTGTTTACAGTTTTCTTAACAGTATCATCATGTTGTTTCCTTTTTAAGTTTTGGCATTTTTTTCCCTTAACTCTTTGCTATCACAGAAATCCACAGGCCTTCATGTCCACAGTGGCAGAGAAACCCTGTAGGGTTTTGTTAACCACCATGTTGTCCTCTTAAGGAGCTCGCTGGTAGCTTTTCTCTGTGTTCTTGTAATTCTGCAGGGTGGTTCTGAACTTGGAGAACATTTATGGCCATTTCATACTGGCTCACCATAATAGATTTTTTTTTTGTTCTGTAACATTCTTGCAGGCATTTTAGCACCATTGCTACCAACAATCTGTCACTTATAACTTTGCCCATGGCCTTCAAGTGAGTAGATGTCTTTTCCACCTAAAGTATGTAAGTCAGTGACAACCTTCCCCTCTTCATGGACATCAAGGTTAATTCGATGTATATAGCTTTCCCTTGCCCTGATAATGTTCACGTAAAAACCTTAAATGCTATTTGCTCATCACCTTTTCACTTTTTGTTTTTGTTTTTGTCCTAAATTTCTTATACAACCATTGTGTCTTCATAAAGTATAATTTAGCACACAATATAGTATTTTTAAATTAACCCTTTGAATTTCAAATTAGTTGACCTCAAATGATCCCCTGGTCCCAAATTAATTTGGCTTACACATAAACAAATAACAGTAGTGCTTCATTTTTCATTTATGTCTTAAAACTGGTCGACTAAACCTATAAACACTTAAAACAAAAGTTTTTCATCAGTAATCAAGGATTTATTTAAAATATAATTTAAGAAGTATAATTTTCTCAGTAAAAAATTTCAAATGTTCAAAGTTTCAAGAATTCAAATTTCGCGCGTACACAACAGTGTCAACACTTGTACCCAATGGGGGTTCAGTGAAATAAACTTAGTTTTTACAATGATTGCAATACAAATTTGTTTAGAAGTGAAATATATCAACAACAGAAAGATATTTTGTTGTTCTACAAGCTAATTCATACTTAATTACAAGTTTTTATGCCACTCTTTGAAGCAATCGCCTTTATGAAGATGTATGCCACATGCAGTGCAGCCGAACACAGTTTCTTTTGGTCGGCGAATTTCACTGTGGCGATTTGCTTTCCGCAGATTGTTGTTCTTGCGGACACAATTTTTGCAATAGCCTTTCTTCTCACCTACTTTCCCAAAAGCAAAGCCATGGTCGGTGTCAGAAGAAGGTTCAACGGAAGGTCTGCCACGTTTTCGTCTCGCGCAGAACTCACCGATCAATTGTTTACTCAGAAGCAATCTAAATTCTAAGTGGGAAAGCCGCTTTGGTTCACCGTAAGAATCAAGGTTTTCTTTATATAAAACATATGAATTTATTATAGAGGCATCGAAAAAGAAAAAAAAAAGATATTTCCACCATTTAACAGATTTTAGAGTGACATTGTAATAGCGATGTGCCTGGTCATGGAGATCTACTCCCCCCATGTGTTTGTTGTAATGACTAATTGCTCTGGGCTTATCAATCATAATTTTAGTGTAGCCACTGTTTCTACCAGGGTTTTTTTTCCTTCTTTCCACTTTTTCAAACTGGTTTGGAGTAAACTGAGTGGAAAGCAGAGCAACATTTTTGGTTTTGGCTTTATCCTTCCAAACAGTGCAAACTAAATTTTGAAAGCGAGCGAATTTGGAGTCTCCCTGATTTGCAAGTTTGACGCCTTTCAGCGCTGGTGGAAATCCTTTTCGATTCTCCCTTACAGTTCCACAGCAAAAAATTTTCTCCTCAAAAAGTTTCGAAAATAAATCTATACTGGAGAAAAAATTATCCATAAAAACCATATAATTTTTGCCTGATAAAGACCGAGTAAGATTATACACAACACGGGCGCTCAATCCTTTGAATGGACAGCTTTGATCTGCCGGAGCGCCCGCATCATCTTCCTCATCATTTTTTCCGGTGTAAACTTCGAACTGGCATAAATAGCCATTCGAAGCATCACACCTCGACCAGATCTTTATGCCTCGTTTACAAGGTTTCATGGGCATATACTGTAAGAATTTCAGCCTTCCTTTAAATTTGACCATTGCTTCGTCAATTGACTGTTCTCGATGTGGATGATAATTGTTCATAAAAGTTTCTGACACAGTGTCAATAACCGGTTTAATTCTAAATAGTTTGTATTCTGGAGCGTCTTGATCTGGCATATCTCTTGGGTCAGCAACATGAAAAAATTTTAAAATTTTAAAAAATCGATGCTTGCTAAATACAGAGGCAACTCCGGCCTGATGCAGGCGAACATCCCGGGAAAAATACATGGAAATTCTCGGCAGTTTCACAATTCCCATGAACAACACAATACCGAGGAATGCAGATATTTCAGCAAATGTTGTTTGGAAATTCGGGTCCGTGGCACCTGCATTTTGATTTCGATTGGGATAGCCAACTGTTGCAAATATATTCGTGTTTTCCACAATCGTTGTCATTAATTCCACAGTGAACAACAAGTTGAAAAAATCAAGCGGTGTCGCATCGTGTGGTAGTTGCTTTGCGGGTCCGACCGACTTGCGAAATTCGGGCACAGTGTACTTCGCTCACATCATCATAACTCCACAGAATTTGCTCAATATCAAAATTTGTTGAATCATCTTCTCCTTCAAGAAAGTCTTCGATATTATCTTCTTTATAAGCCCTTTGAATCGCTGCAACATCATTGGCAGTGAAACCCATGAAATCTTCATCACCACTTTCATCACCAAAAATATTTTCGAAGTCATTCTTGGAGTCAATTTCAGTCGGTTCAAAACATGCCATGTTCTTCGGGAAAAATTACACAAAAGTACTTGGAAAGTTAAGACATGCAAACAGGATTGAGTGAAGCCAAATTTTATTTCTTTTACAAGCTTTGTCAGAAATATTTATAGCTGCAGAGTTGTTTGCAAATGGAAAAACATTTCACCTAACCTAAAGTTTAAGATTTTTATGGTATGAATCATTGAACACACCTAAAAATTTGAACACGTTTCCAACAAAAGGCATCCGTTTACTCACAGATTTGTCTAAAATAATTTGAACTTCATCGGCATTTCAAAGGAAGTTTTGAAGACCGCTATCTACACTTATTTTCCACGTCTTTCCTGCTTGTAATTTTGATTATTTTTCTCCAGTATACTCCCTGAAACAAACGAAAGCTTTACTGATCGAAAAAAATGGCTACCATGCCCAAAAGAATAACTTCAACTGGAATTTTCTCCCTGAAGGAAATCTCCAACCGCTTCACCATGTATGAGAAAAATCATGCTTGAAGTATCAGGAATGTGTCAAAATTACATTCCAATCAACCCAATGAGAAAATAGCCTTTGATCAAGACGTCTATACAAAATACGAAAAAATGCATATTTAGGACCACGTGGCACATCACGCGATATGAAAAAACCCGTATTTGGGACTCAAAGGGTTAATAATATTAGTTTAGGGTTTCATGATATCGGTTGTTACCATATTGAATTTTTGTTTTGGTAGAAAAAATAGTTCATATTGAATGAAATATTTGCTTCATTGCTCATGAGGTCAAACTTCTATCATCTTAACACTACAAATTTTGCAAATGCGTAACATGGAATTTTTTCTGCATTTTGTGCAGCCTCTTCACTAGCTTTGAGCACTACTACATCAATCAACTTTTGAATACAGATGTAACCAAGGAACTTAACTTCCCATTGCTCATAATTACTTTTGTCTCCCTCAAAGATGAGCATCCTTCTCAGCCCATAATCAGTTAAACTCAGCAAAGTTGTCATAGCAAACAGTTATACAAAATATCAAAGTGCTCAATGTACTAAATGCACAACAGTGAACGACACAGTTTGCAGTTAATAATTCATGTTTTATTAATAAGTATAATCATATAAACAGGTAACTAAGTAATATCAAGGCATGTCTAAGCAGTTCTATAAAAGTAACATTCAGAAGTTTCTATCCCACATAGAAAACTAGTGGGCAACTAAATAAATCCTATAATTATGGTTATGTCTGTTTGTAATTGTTGTAGTCTTTGTAATAATCTTTTTTATTTTTGCTTTTCTGGTTTTTATGGAGTTTTCTTTTAGGGCACCTCGTGTCCCATTGTACACTTACGTGACCAGTAAGCAAAAATTAAATCAGATTTAGGAAATGCCATTAAAATGACTAAGCTTATTATTAGGTTATTATGTAGACATTATATCAGAGCATTATCTTAGCAAAATCTTTATTATAAATTAATGATTTATGTATTTTTATCCTGCATTAGGTGTCAACTGATCTTTTAATTTTCATATCTTTTGCATTATTTGGTGGCTTCTAAATGAGTTTTTTTCAAGAAAAGATTACCAACTTGCATTAACTTCTAAAATAGTATTGAAACACTCGTCTTGTAGGTCTGTTGCCATACTATTTTTAATAATAATAAATATTAAATTGTTGGATGGGTCATTCTCATTTGACATGCCTCTAATCTGAATTTATATCTTTTGCATTATTTGGTGGCTTCTAAAAGAGTCATTTGAAGAAGCATATGTATTTAATTTTAAAGGCCAAAGGCTTAATAAAGTAACAAGGATGTGTACACCAGTGTTTGATATTAGGTGATATGTATGGCACTGAACTGAGATATACCGGTAGTCCTAGATTGTTCAGTACATGTAGTTCAGGCAATCTTGTTTGAACAGCTTGCACGCTGTTCGTCAAATTTTTTGTAATCTTTCATATGTATAATAACACATTTTTTTGTATTATTCGTATGGCACTGAACTGAGATACAGTCCCACGTTGTTAAGTACATTGTTCATGCTAATGCATTCCAATAGCTGGCACCCTAATAGTCAAATGTTTTATCATCTATGTTATGTACGATAACACATCTTTTTCTTTTTATAATTGTATGGTACTGAAATGAGATGCAGTGCCAGATTGTTCATTATATTGTTCAGGCAATTGTGTTTCAACAGCTGGCATGCTGTTCTCAGATTGTTCAGTAGACTGTATGGGAAAACATGTTCCAACAGCTGGCATGCTGTTCCCAGATTGTTCATTATATTGTTCAGGCAATTGTGTTCCAACAGCTGGCACACTGTTCCCAGATTGTTCAGTACACTGTATGGGAAAACATGTTCCAACAGCTGGCATGCTGTTCCCAGATTGTTCAGTACACTGTATGGGAAAACATGTTTCAACAGCTGGCAAACTGTTCCCAGATTGTTCAGTACACTGTATAGGAAAACATGTTGCAACAGCTGGCACACTGTTCCCAGATTGTTCAGTATACTGTATGGGAAAACATGTTTCAACAGCTGGCACACTGTTCCCAGATTGTTCAGTACACTGTATGGGAAAACATGTTTCAACAGCTGGCACACTGTTCCCAGATTGTTCAGTACACTGTATGGAAAAACATGTTTCAACAGCTGGCACACTGTTCCCAGATTGTTCAGTACACTGTTTGGGAAAACATGTTTCAACAGCTGGCATGCTGTTAGTCAAATATTTTATCATCATTGTTATGGACAAAGCACATATTTGTCTTTGCATGATTCATATGGCACAGGACTGAGATACATTTCCATATTGTTCACTACATTGTTTAGGCAAACATGTGCTAACAGCTAGCTTGCTGTTAGTCAAATATTTTATCATCGCTGTTATTTATGATAACACATACTTTTCCTTGTATGATTTGCATGGCACTGAGCTGGGATGCAGTACAGTCTGGAGGTAACGTAATGCACCTTGCAAGGTCAAGTCAGAGAGGCAATGAGAATCCCATGAGTCACACTTTTAAAGAGGTTACCTTTTATGAGATGACTTGAACTAGGACTTTTTTTTTCAGGTTAATAAATCGTTTATTATATGACTGTTTCATCTCTCTCGTACTTCATCAGGGTGGAGCCCCTTTGCCCTTTTTATCTCTCGTGCCCACCTCATTGTGTGCAGGCGTTAACATTTTCTCTCAGAGCCCGACCCTTTCCCGTGACTTTTTCAGGAACCCTTAAGGAATGCAGCTACTAAAAGGTACAATATCATAATTCAATTCAATATTTTTTAATTCAATATTTATTTAATGATTGAGATTTTACAGATGTTTATACATCACTGACCTGCAAATAGTATAAACTAATTGAGGCAGGCCAGTGGTTTACACTTAACACAGCCCAAAATAAAGGAAATAGAGTGAAAATATGAATTAAAAGGGAGAATAAAGGAAAAATTGCAAGAGGAAGAAAATGCAAAAATCATATGAAATTGCAAGTATTATACAGCAAGTGAAATTTGCATTAGATTTGGTTTTATTTTTGAAAAAGCCGTATACAACCGGAGACATCAATATAGAGTTCTTCATTTTCTAGGAGCTAAAAAGTTTATTCAATAAGGAATTTTTAAAACGTTTTTTAGACATTTCTCTGACATCATATGGAATCGAATCCGTAGTCTAACACCTAGGCTTGAGAATGAATTAAACTGTATGTTCAGTCTGGAAAGCTTAGAGAAGAGTGTTTTAGAGGTAGAAGATCTTGTAGTATAATGATGAACCTCGTTAACCTGGGTAAATAGACTGCATAAGTTTGGAGGTGCTATTTTGTTAACAACATCATACGTGAATTTAGAGAGAGATAGTATATACATAATATTTAGGGGAGGAATCTTAGTTTTCACAAAAAGTGGAATTACACTTTCTGTATTGTCTTTGAAAAAAATCAGTCTTGGAGTTCGTTTTTGTAAACGTAAAAGTGATTTAGATGTCTGTCCCTCAAAACCTCTAATATCTGAAGTAGGGATTTCCCAAACCATGAATACCAACTACTGATGGTAAACCAAAGTCAGACATCTCATATTTAATATTAAGACAATATTTAAAATCTAATTAATTGTAATAAAATCAGGCGCCAGAGGCATTAAAATTTAACATTTAGTACAGCAGTGTTCTCGCTAGAACTGGAAAACAGAAGGGCGCCTAATTTGCATAATTATACATAACAATAGAAATAGGCATATTTTGGTTTTGAAGTTATAATATTCCTTTTCAGGTGTTAAAAAACGTAACTAAGAACGATGAATCTTAAATATAACTTTCAATCTAAATCTATTTTCACTATTTGTAGTGTTCGTGTACCCTAATATTATTTACCAACATATTGATGAAATGTATAAAATACAGAAGGCAGAAAATTAAACTGGTGCGTCTGGTTGTGAGTTGCACGATTTATCTCACAAAATATACATAAAATGTCAAAGCCTCTGATTTTTGTTTATAATTACAAAGTTCTTTGAAATTACAAATATAAATTTATAAAAGATGCGAAGTTTCAATCAGATCTTTGGTTGTTAAAAAGTCGCCTGTTTCGGATCGCAATCCACGACTTAGCAGCGGTAACAAAGTCAAAGTCCTTTCGCTGTGGGCCGTCAATGGCAATTCGTACTAAGCGATCGAGTGTTGCCGCCTTCATTCTGTTCCGCAGTTCAGTTTTAATGCTGTTCATGGCCGAAAATCCGCGCTCACAATCAGCAGTTGAAACTGGTATCATGACTGCTATCGAAATGAGTTTTGCGACTTTCGGGAAGCTCTCTGCAACTGGCGGCTTTCCCTTATACAAGTTCTCTGCCAGTTGTGCAAGGGTGCAGCTTTGATAACTTGACTTCATTAATTCCCGGAACTGAATCCACTCAGTTAGAAGATCATCTGCACCACCGAAATGATCTCCAAGAAGTTCGATCTCCTCTTCGCCATACAGTACAAATTCTTCCGGCATGTTCTGTGGATCAAATACGGACAGTGCTGTAATTATACTGTTGTTTGGAAATCGACTCACGATATGATCTTCGAGTGTCTTCAGGAATTTCTGCCTGATACTTCTGTCAAATTCAGCTCTCTGATGATCTGTGGCACTGATATTATGTTCTCTGAGCACAGTTCTCAGCAACTCGTCCACTTTCTTCAGATGCGGGCCTCTTTCTTGCTGCAGGTTGCGAACTGCATTCAACGTAGCGGTCACCATTGGTTCCACATGGGCCAGATTGATCTCTTGTCGTTGAAATAGCTTGGACAGCCGTGAGAGGTGAGGCAAAGTATCACACAGGAGGTGAAGTGTGGCAATAAACTTGTATGTCTTCATTTTTCGGAGACATCCATCTGCGGTTGGATTTTCACGTTCCGACGCTTCACGGTCTAAACTAACCAACACCGCATTCAGTGAACGGCGAAGAGCTGTTGCAGCTTGGTCATGAGTTAGCCACCTGTAATTAATAGTAAACAGAAAAGCAAAATTTAGCACACTGCTTGAATAATATCGCTAAAATATCAACACAAAAAAGCACTTGTAACATTTTAATTTAATTTGGCAAAAGCTTACAGAAATATAGCCATTACGCATATTTTTAATTTACCTCACATGCTTTGCTTCTTTCATTTTGAGAACTGGAGATTCTAGTATCTGCTGAATTTCTTTCAGTCCCGATGACCGAACCCCACTGTTATGGTAAAAATAGAACAAAGTTGAAAGTATATCCTCGTAGGTTGACAAGTATGGGACATCTTTGAAGGCATCTTTTGTAGCTAGAGCCAGCCTGTGAGCGATACAATGGACGCTGATCAATTTGGGATTTTCTCGTCGAAATTGTGTCGCAACGCCAGTTCGACTTCCGGTCATAACGTTTGCACCATCGGAGCCAAAGCTCGAAATGTTTGCAGTTTGAAACTGTTTTTCATTCAAGTGTCCCTTGATCGCGGTCACAATCGTGTCTGCTTTACCGTCAAACAGTTCGATCATCTTCAGAAATCTGCATTCAAGCTTTCCCTCAACCAAACAGCGAGCAAAGATGACCAGTTGTTTCTGAACTGCAACGTCGGTTGTTTCGTCTATCATAATTGAAAATGTGGGGCTGTTCT
>JAOCPT020586342.1:0-10467 GCA_026546935.2 Palythoa grandiflora | reverse complement strand
TGAATTTAGAGGCGAACTACCTTCATTGTTTGTTGAGCAGTCTTTACAGTGAATCTTTTTTATGTTTTATCGCTAAGTTTTAGTCCGGAAATTTTCTGTCACAGAAACTTTCCTAGTTATCAAGCCTCAGCCTGAGCTTGTTCTTAAATTGTTCTTAAATTTCGGCAAATTTGAGCCTCATTCTTATAAAGTTGTTCTTATAAAAAAGCATGTAATACGTTTCCCAATAACAAGTCAGCGGCAATATTATTTCTGAATACCAGAGTGCTCGAACTCAAACGAGCGAGCGATGCGTAATGCAAAATGCGGTATCAAGTCAAGAGACAACAAAAATAAAGTGCACTTTTTCAAATAAAATCAGCATGGTGTAAGGGAAACGCATCTCTGATAATGCTGATCGGGCTCGCTCGTTTTCAAAAGGCCCTGTAAGAAAGCTTCTCAAATTTAATACTCAGAAAAAAAAAAGAAAACAAGAAAACAAAAAATTCTGAGTCACTACCGGAAATCGAAGCCGTAACTTTATGATTACCTGTCAGATGCTCTACCCACTGAGCTACAGAGACTCACATGGGGAGTTAAGTCACTGGTTAAGTTCTTATTAATGAATTCACGCGGGACATACCTCTTGCATCTGCTCGCTCAATATGTCCAAAACCATTTATGATTTTATTCTTCAAAATGATTTTATTTTAGAAGTTTGCAACCTTCTAAAACTGTAAGTGTTTGGTTCTTCCAAACATTTTTTCCTAAAATACACAAAAGGGATCAGATTTTCAGCAAACATAATGATGAAAAAATGATCGATCAATTTACCTTTTCTTCAATTGCTAAATGTAGCGAGTCGGTGAGGGATGGGTCTCCGTTTGACATAGTGAAATCAATGGCGAAGGCGAGTCGCATTGCATAGCCCCCCCTGACATAGTCCAACAAACTATATTGTGTTTCCACGTATGTGTGGAGCATGCGCACGATGCCAGAATTTGTGTAGCGCTTACTTCTTGTTTTCTTGGTCATGTTAACAAGATCAAGGGTTCTGATGTTTCTGCAACATGAAGAGGTTTAGATAATGTTATTGGTCATAATGATAATGATAATAATGGTGATGACGATGACGAAGACGAAGATGATGATGACGATGATAATGATGATGGTGGCGATCTTGATGATGGTAATGATGTTAAAATGATGGTGATGATAACGATAATGTTAAAATGATGGTGATGTTGATAGTAACAGCGAACAATAACATCCATAGATCAATCTAATTATGTTTAAGTGTCTAAATAATCTGGCTCCATCATATTTAAGGAACTACTCACTCTGTACCGGCCCAGTAAGCTCTCAGATCATCCTCAGATAAACTTAAACCTATGACTGTTCCCTATAACCTCAAAACCTATGGCTACCGATCTTATTCAGTTCACGCGCCAATTGCCTGGAACTCTTTACCTTTTAATATTACATCAGCTGATAGTATTACTTCGTTATATCTAAACTAAAAACGCATCTATTCAAATTGACATATGAACTTTAGCTTGTTTTTTCATAATTGATTACTGTTATTGTTTTTGGTCTTCCCTCGGCTATAGTTGTATACAATTATTTTTTATAATTATATATTTATATTTGTACAAAATTAAGGCGCTTAGGACACTTTGTATAGGCACGGTATAAGCTTTTATTATTATCAATATTAATATTATTATTATTATCATCATCATCATCATCATTATTATTATTATTATTATTATTATTATTATTATTATTAAAGATGTATTAACTATGGGGCTTTTAAACCTTAGAAACGATAATTAGAAAATATGTTTCCTAGAGCTTCTGAAATTAATTTGTTGCCAATTTTTGGTTTTTTGCCGGTTTGTAGATTGATTCAATCATTTTTGATGGTGTAAAGTATTGATATTAAATAACATTAAGATTAATACGTAAGTGGTCATTCAACTAATTGATCAATTAATATTAACGTTCTAGCGATTGTCGGTATATCAGAATCAAGGCCAGCGGTTTGGTACGGTAGCCCACAAAGGACATGCAGCAAATAAAGTTGCTGCTAATCAAATAGAAAAACATTTGCTGGGAGTTGTTGAGTTTTTTTGCATACACCACGTAACAACGGCCAACAACTCTTCTTGGTCTAACAATGTTGGGACTTGTTGCTTCCGTTTGCATGGGCCATAAAAGGGAATGGCCGTAATTTCATGTAGTATTTGTAGTTTGAAAACAATCACTTCTGAGATGAAATATTTTTAAAGTATTTATTGAGTAACTATTTTAGTTAATCAACAAAGCCAGCTGAAACTACTCACTTCTTCATCAGTTGAGTAACAGTGAAGGTTGCCTCTCCGATGCAGCTGTGAACACCGTTATTGGAGTAATGCCAACACGTCAACTGAACTCGTCTCTCCACGTCACCATTGCATAGTTTCTGCAGAGAGATTTCCAGGGCAGCCCATCTGTTGTATTGGCAAGGATAAAATAAAGTGATTATTAATACTTTCACTCCGAGACTTTTTAAAGAATAACGAAATACGTTAAAAAAAGCGCTCCTCAATTTGAATAACTCGGAAAAAATTTCCTGAGTTACTGACAGGAATTGAACCCATGACCCTCTGATTACCGGTCAGATGCTCTACCCACTGAGCTACAGAGACTCGCATGGGGAGCTGAGTCGCTGATGGGAATCGAACCCATGACCCTCTGATTGCCAGTCAGATGCTCTACCCACTGAGCTATAGAGACTCGCATGGGCAGCTGAGTCACTGATGGGAATCGAACCCATGACTCTCTGATTACCGGTCAGATGCTCTACCCACTGAGCTATAGAGACTCGCATGGGCAGCTGAGTCACTGATGGAAATCGAACTCATGACCATCTGATTACCGCCGGCCAAATGCTCTACCCACTGAGCTACAGAGACTCACATGGCGAGCAGATTCACTGACTGGAATCGAACCAATGACCCTTTGATTACGACTGTGACTACGACTAAGACTACGATTACGGCTACGACTACGGCTATGACTATGACTATGGCTATAACTATGACTATGACTATGACTATGGCTATGACTATGACTATGGCTATGACAATGATTATGACTATGACTAGGACTAGGACTAGGACTAGGACTACGACTACGACTACGACTATGGCTATGACTATGACTATGGCTATGACTATGGCAATGGCTATGACTATGACTATGACTATGACTATGGCTCTGATTATGACTACGGCTATGACTGGCTATGGCAGTGACTGTGATTATGACTGTGGCTATTACTCTGGCTATTACTGCTTCTACAAATTAAGCCCGTGCGTAGAGAGGGTGCAATGAGTGCGTATGCACCCTCCCCCCTCCTCCTCATAAAACTAAGCCAACGCTTTTGTTTTATTTTTCACAATAAAATTTAAAATCCTAAGTGGAAACTTAAGCGGGAATCCCAAGAGAAAAATACCAGACACATGCTCGTACTTTGAGTGCCCGCTAACACCTCAAAATAAAAAATCCTGCGTGTTGACTGTATCACGAGAAATACACATTAGGACCTAAAACAGAAGACAAACTCACTCACTTTGGATCAGCAGTCTTTGTCACGACTTCAGACCTGTACACGGGGTGATATTCTCCCGTATTTAATAAACGATTAAGTTCAAAAAACGGGTCACACTTTCCGAAAAGTCCTTTCTTTTCTAGCTTGGAGGCTCCGAGATGCAATCTTATACTTGTTCTACTTCGTACGACCTCTTCCACGTGAATTGTTATCCATCCCCGGGTCTTTACATCTCCCGGTATCCGAAGATTTCGCACTACGGGGGGCGGGCTGCTTAACAACACTTCAAATTCAAGTTCTACTGAGCCTATGAAATCATGCTTTCGTAAATCTTTGGAGGTAAAGTTTGCCATATCGTAGACTGAGAATCGCACGTGCGGGTGTTGTGACGTGTTGGCTTCGATGACGAAACTCTCCACAAACTGCGAAGAAAGGGAGACATCTTTTAACTCACACTTGCATTTTTGTTCTATAATACTATACTATAATTACCTTTTATGAAATTGCCTTCCAGTTGTATGAAAGGTCACACATAAACAATAATTATTTTAGTTTTGTTTATTGTAAATTGTTTGAACCCGGGTATGTAGTCCTGAGTAGCTAGCCAGACTGTTGTGAATGACATTTTAAATGACCTTTCAACAACCCGTGTCTGAGCAGAAGTTATTTTCAGAGTCACGTGGTTGTGTGTTGCTGGTATATAGAGTACGATCTTGAGGTTGAAGAATATATGTAAAGATATTAAAAATATATCACTTTTTCGGGGTATTGTGGCGCGTTTTACGAATTACGGGCTAAGATGGAGAACTTTGCGGGCCAAAATGTATTTTTGCCCGCTGAAACAAAACAGTGATTACAGTAAAAATCCGCAAGCAACAACCTACAAGCTTTTTTTATAAAAACAACTTTATAAGAACAACGAGGCTCAAATTTGCCAAAATTTAAGAACAAGCTCAGGCTGAGGTTTGATAACTAGGAGAGTTTTTGCGGTAGAAAATTGACTAAAATTTAGCGATACAGCAAAAAACATAAAAAGATTCACTGTAAAGACAGCTCCACAAACAATAAAGGTAGTTCGCCGCTAAATTCAGCCGTACAATACATGTGTGGCGCAAGGCGTTTCATTTTCCTTTACCTTGTTTTATTTTTTTCTTTAAAGAACCGCTCACAGAAATAAGAACAAATTAACAACAAATTGAGGTTGAAATCGCCAAAAAATTAAGAACAATGAGCCTCGGCAAAATTTACTGGTTCTTATAAAAAAAAGCGTATGTACTTTAAGAACCTGTTAGGCTAAAATTAACTGGTTAGACTCCCTCTATACAAAACCTGTTTAGCCTAAAATTTGAAACAGGTTCTTATTTTCTAAAATCTATTAGAGCTGAGTATAATTGGACAAAGCATTATAGTGCATGCATGTTAATTTACGAAGGAGGACTTCAAAATTCGTGTAATCAGTGCTTCAATTTTTCTTATTACATAAATGCTTATTTAGTACTCAGATTTGATAGAGAGAATAGGGTGAATAGCATTACATTCTATAAACTACAATGTATTTCTTCTTCAGACAATAAGAACCTATTTAAGAGCCTAAATATCTTAAAGCTAAGCTAAATCCTTTTACGAGCCAAAGTGGCCCACTGGAGCCGGTGCTTATCACCAGTTTCTGTAGTATTTAGCCGATGAGAGTCATTAACTCCCCATGGACGGGACTTTAATCCATCGCAGGTTAGCCTGCGTAGCAAGCGTTTAACGAAATTTTGGACGCGCAGGAATAGGGTGAGCAAAAAACGGAGTGATGGGGGAGGGGGAGGGGAAGGAAGGATTTCCTTCCCTCCCCCATCACTCCATTTTTTTGCTCACTCATTTCCCGGGCGTCCAAAATTTCGACAAACGCTTGCTATGCAGGCTAATGTTAGGCCTCAGCAGAAGCTGGTACTCGTTTTACCAACCTCGGGAGGATAGAAAGCTGAGTCAACTTTGGAACAAAATTGACTAAAAGTTAAAGATACAGCGTAAAACATAAAAAGATTCACTGTAAAGACTGCTCAACAAACAATGAAAGTAGTTCGCCTCTAAATTCAACCGTACAATACATGTGTGCATGGCGCAAGGCGTTTCATTTTCCAATACCTTGTTATATTTTGTTTTTTCTTCAATAAAAATCGCTCACAGAAATAAGAACAATTTAAGAACAAATCCAGGCTGAAGACGCCAAAAAATTAAGAACAATGACCTTCGGCAAAATTTACTGGTTCTTATAAAAAAAAGAGTGTAATAAAACAATAAAGTTTATGGTCATGAGCATAAATATATTTTGGTTCCTTCATAGTTCATTTTGAAACTTGCCTACGGCTTGGACTAACATAAGTCTATATTTATACCCGCCAACATAAACTCTATTGTTTTATTACATGTACTGAACCGGCTGTGATAAGCTCTTCATAGAAGTTCATAAAATGCTACAGCATTATGGGGGAATGGGATATTTAGTTAATTGACCTTGTGTTGTACATTAAACAAGAACTATCCATGTTTAACGACACCACGATATAAGCACTGGCATAATTTAATTTATAAAGCCTTTTGATAAGTTCTCACAAGCATTAAAGAAAAACAAAACCAACCAATCGTGTTTTGTTTGTACATCAAATTTCAGATTAAGGTTTTTAAGTTATTTGAACTACATCAAAATAAATACAAGTAAGACACAACATTGATAGGAGCCATAAGGGTTACCTTGGGCCGAAGAGTGTTTGGGATATATTCTGTCCGTCCATATTCCGCCCAGTGACCGAGTTTCTTTACAGACATCACACATACCGGGTCGCTTTTGCTAAATGTGTCCAACTGCACAAGATCTGTGCAACTAACGAGGATTTCAACGTTTCGCTTTTGTTGGAAAGCATTTGACCTCCAGTTTGTTGCCCGCATTGAAGGCGACGATAGCAAGTTGGAAAGATTTGGCTCTGAATGGACTCGAGCCATAATGACACAACATTTATTGTTGTATTTCTGTTAGAATTTTGATTGTTTCACACAATTCATCTTCAAGACATCTTGTTTGAAGTACGCGTGTTCCAACTCGATTGTTGAACTCACCTTGGCCCTGTTTTACAAACGGAGCTTTTGATTCAGTGTGATTACAAAACAATCCCCTGTGGCCTGTGTGCTGCTTTGTGTCGCAAATTATTAAAAAGAATTCAGAAGTTTGTCTGACATTGCGCTTTTTGAAGACCTTTTCAATTGAGCATTCATCTCATTTTGTATAAAATGCAGCGTTAACGAGTTGAGAGCTAAAATAAAACACACACCGCAGTCCACACATCTCCATGACAAAAGCTCACGACACCTCAGTCACGCCTGACAAAACATCAATCAAATATTACATAAAAGCTTATAATTATCTCGACGTAGTTTTTTAAAAATCAAAAGTTTGTGGTATGTGACGTCAGTGAAATTAATTTAAAAACCCATTGAATGTATAGGCGATAAAGTGAAACCTTATAAAAACAAGTTAAGATTCTACGTTACTGTCTATTTTAATACCGATATTGTTATGTCGAAGGGATTTTGAGCGCTGAATTGATTAAAAAAACACGCAAATCAAACGACTACCATTAAATACTCTGTTTACAAATGTACGTATTGCGTAGATACAGTTAATTTACGTTTTCTAATGCAGTGAAATGGAAATATTTAAGAGTGGTTATTCGATTTTAGGTGTTGCAAATGAAATGGTTAACGCAAGCATTGGCAAGCATACGAGGGGCGCCATAGTTTGGGCGACCAGCGAGCATTTTATCAAAACATTTTGAGCAAGAAATGATATTCTATAATGCATAGCTAGGAGTACGACTTCAATAAAAGAAAAAGCGAAGCGAGCGTTTGAGCAACTCTATCCAACATTTAGGACCATTTGAGCGAGAACCATTCGGCCAAGTGAGCAGTCCACGTTCCTTAGTTACTGAGCAAAGAGTTTCGAGCAGTGAAAAGTTAGCGAATATCAACGTTTCTGTGACTTCATTTAGAATAATCTACACGGTTTTTTTTAATAAGAATCAGTAAATTTTGCCAAGGCTCATTATTCTTAATTTTTGGGCGATTTCAGCCTCAATTTCTTCTTAATTTGTTCTTATTTCCGTGAGCGGTTTTTATAAGAAAAAACAAAATAAAACAAGGTATTGGAAAATGAAACACCTTACCACACACATGTATTGTACGGCTGAATTTAGAGGCAAACAACCTTCATTGTTTGTTGAGCAGTCTTTACAGTGAATCTTTTTATGTTTTATGCTGTATCGCTAAGTTTTAGTCAATTTTCTACGACAAAAACTTTCCTAGTTATCAGGCCTCACGATCAGTCTGAGCTTGTTCTTAAATTGTTCTTAAATTTTGGCAAATTTGAGCCTCGTTCTTATAAAGTTGTTCTTCATAAAAA
Source organism: Palythoa grandiflora (assembly GCA_026546935.2). Taxonomy (NCBI): domain Eukaryota; kingdom Metazoa; phylum Cnidaria; class Anthozoa; order Zoantharia; family Sphenopidae; genus Palythoa; species Palythoa grandiflora. The sequence continues at coordinate 2,452 of JAOCPT020586342.1, read as the reverse complement.
TCAGATTCGGTTCAAATATTTGGTAACTGTTATTCACAAACCAACAATTTGTAAATCTACATCAATATATCAATGGCAAAATTTCGCAATGTGTCGCAAACAGTGATATATTATACGATTAATGGATCTGCAAAACTGACAATACATTCGCATTGCAAAGTCGCCATCTTTCTTCGCACATTGTCAAAATGTAGCTGTGGTTGCATTAGGAACTTTCGCGCGTGGAATTAGCTTGGGTCAGGTTTGGCTTATCATCTTCGCACGGGCACCCGGAAAAGGAAAGAAACTTGATGACGGGATAAATGGTTTGTGGACCTCACTTGTTAGGTACGATTTAGAAGAAGAAAGCGAGAACGAGTGATGACTGTTTATATGACACCAAGCAAATGGCAAGTTTGACTGTCTAGCTAAGTTCCCTATATTTCTTTGTAAATATGCACATTTTATAGGTGAATTCATATCATCAGACATAAATATTGTACAAAGAGAAAGATGTTACGTGATTTTATTTAAATGCTGATTTGCTGACTTAGCACAATTTCAGGTGACGGAAATTTGTATGTATTTCAGGCTAATTTTCCGAAAAATAAATCAGGAACGATTTTTTCAGATTTATTTCGAACCCTGGCCTTTTCTGTTTAAGTAGATTTATGTTAAGGGTGATAAAATCAGTGTCGAAGTTCGAGCTTCATTTTTTTAACATGTTCATCAATAATCGCCCTAAGGGCTCCATAACGCATGCGCAAAGTCTAAGGCCCGGGTCAAATGTCGAACTTCGCATGTGCCGAGTCTTATGCAAATGACGTAGAACAATAGAATTTGCTCATTTGCATTAGATTCGGCACATGTGAAGTTCGACGTTTGGCCCTGGCCTAAGTGATAAAAAAAAGTTCTAAGTTCAAAAAATGCCCTCTTTATTACTTTGTGTTGATGCAGTTCGATTTTCAGACTTTAGTCATTAGTTCGGTAATATTTTTAACGACAATTTAATTATTATCTTTCCTTCACTGTTTCACATTTGTCACCTCCCGGAGCTATAGTCCAACACAGTCCGTTCCAATCTATGACTGCAAAACTAAATATAAACGAACCACGCCCTGCCCGTACACGAGTCAGCTTGCAACGACGATTTTCCGCGCAACACCTAGTCGTGGAAAATCGCTCCTCGTGTAACAGGTCATTGGGGACAATTTTCTGCGCTACACTGGGCTCGCGCAGCATGTTGCGAGTTTTTTAATTGGCTTCAAAAACTCGCAACAAAACACCCAACATTGTTGCGTGGAAAATCGTCATTGCAAGTTGGCTCGTGTAACACGGCCTTAACACAGGGCGACACCAATCAATATCGGCGTTCCAGGTTAATTACACAACAAAGATGCAGACGGCAAAAAAATCAGAGTTTACTACAAGGGAAGTCGGACCTCATGCAGATATGCATCTAGTCTTCTAAGATGAACGTAATTAACTACAAAATAGAGTTGTAAATAACGGCGGCGTGGTTGGCGCAGTGGTAAGATCTTTACCTTCTAACCACAAGGTCCCAGGTTCAACCCCCAGCTCAGCCGAGTTTTGAACATTTGTGTGACCTTCTTTTCCACCAAATATGACTCAGCTTTCCATCCTCCCAAGGTCAGTAAAATGAGTACCAGCTTCTGCTGGGGGCTAACCTGCAATGGATTAGTGTCCCGTCCAGGGAGAGTCAATAATTCTTATCTGCTTAACACTACAGAAAACAGAGATAAGCACTGGTTCCAATGGACCACTTAGGCTCGTAAAAGGATTAGAGCACAGACTACACAGAAAAAAGGATTGTGCAAAAATATCCATATACAATATTATATATAAGTTCTCTAAAACAAACTGAAACGAAAATGCTTTTACCATGGAGTTTAACGAGGGCTGAACTAGTTTGTCCAGATTCAATGATTCCAGCAATGTTTACATTGACCCGTTTACTTGACACTGCACGGTAATTATGGTAGCCTATTTTGTCGCCACCTACAGAATGACAATTAAAGTGGTTATTAACCAATGAGCCTTATTACAACAACACTCACACAAAAGCTATGGCTACAAAGAGTTGTTCAGCTAAATATTCATGAATCTTCTGACTTTTTGCATGACTGTTGACTAAGGTTATTTAAAATACAAAAATTTGAAGAATTTAGAGGGTTAAAAAAAGAAGCTTTTTGCAAATACTAAACTGAAAGAAAAAGTAAAACAGAGGGCTGAACCAGGTTCATTATGGCCTTGAAAGTGAAACAATGTGTAGTTGCAAACATTGGCTGAGAACGTGCATAAAATCCTCAGCTAGGGCTGCCGAACAAGCAATTATTTTTGAAAATATTTTTAAAATAGGAACTTCAAATAGACGTCCTAAGCAAATATGTCTTACTGAAAAAAATTACATAGCCTGGGAAGTAGGGGTGGGGGAGGAGTCTGCCACCCACAG